>MU668382.1:0-44575 GCA_026770625.1 Nicotiana glauca
TGAGAATTTTCATTTAAATTTAACTCCGAACTTCCTGAATTTCAATTCCGACCACACACACAAGTCAATATACCTGAAATGAAGCTGCTCATGGCCTCAGACCGCTGAACGACGTGCTAGGGCTCGAAACGACCGGTCGGGTCGTTACACCACTCTTTTCTTGAGATTCCAACCGTTTTTTCAAGAATTCTTTTTAATTCACGGTTGGAAAGTTCAACTTGCCCTTGAGTTTGAGCATGATATGGTGTTCCTGTTTTATAAGTCACGCCATATTTTGTTAGCAAAGTAGAAAATTATCTATTCATAAAATGAGTCCCTTGGTCACTAATGATGACTCGTGGTGTGGCAAATCTGGTAAAATATTTTTCTTGAGAAAATTGCACACAGTTCGAGCATCATTTTTCCTTGTGGGGATGGCTTCATCCCATTTTGACACAAAATCCACATCCACAAGGATATATTCAAAATAATGAGAAGAAGGAAAAGGAACCATAAAATCTATACCCCAAACATCAAATATTTCACATACCTGTATTGATTGTAATGGCATCTCATCTATCTTAGTGATGTTACCTATTTTCTGACACATGTCACATTGTGCAACATATGCTCGGGCATCTTTAAAGAGAGTCGGCCAGAAAAATCCAGCTTCCAAAACATTAAAGGCTGCTCGATTTGCCGTATAATGACCTCCAATTGCTCTATTGTGACAGTGATATAAATTTCGTTCATCTCATTTTTAGGAACACATCTTCTAATGATATGATCTACAAAATTTTTAAACAAGTAAAATTCATTCCACAAATAATACTTTGCATTAGATATAAGCTTTTTTCTTTGCTGGTAAGAGAGATCTTGGGGTGTCCACTTTCCAACCAAGTAGTTTGCAGTAGCTACAAACCAGAATGGTTGAGTCACAATTGAGTTAACTGAAAAAATGTGTTCATCAGGAAATTCTTCCTTTATTTTGCTAAAATCAAGGGGGGATTTTCTAATCTAGACAAATGGTCAGCTACTTGATTTTCTGTTCCTTTTTTGTCTTTTATCTCAAGGTCAAATTCTTGTAGAAGTAAAATCTATCTTAACAATCTAGGTCGAGCGTCTTTCTTTGCTAAGAGGTATTTTAAAGCTGCATGATTAATAAAAGCAGTGACCTTGGTTCCTATCAAATAAGATCGAAACTTATCAAAAGCAAATACTACTTCTAGTAACTCTTTTTCTGTTGTGGCATAATTTAGTTGAGCCTCATTCATTGTTCTACTAGCATAGTAAATGGGACGAAAGATCTTATCCTTTCTGTGTCCTAAAACAACTCCAATTGCTATATCACTAGCATCACACATGACCTCAAAATATTGATTCCAGTCTGGGGACACAACTACAGGGGTGGTTGATAACTTTTCCTTAAGGGTCTCAAATGCTTTCATACATTCACCTAAAAATATCAAACTTAATATCTTTTATCAAAAGGTTAGTCAACGACTTTGAAATCTTTGAAAAGTCTTTTATGAACCGTCTGTAAAAACCTGTATGACCTAGAAAGCTTCTGATGCCTTTAACGGTTGTGGGAGGGGGTAATCCTGCTATAAGATCAATTTTAGCCTTATCAACTTCTATCCCTTTAGCAGTGATTTTATGTTCTAACACAATTCCCTCAGTAACCATAAATGACATTTTTCCTAATTAAGAATCAAGTTTGTCTCTTCACATCTCTTAAGAACTAAGGTCAAGTGGTGGAGGCAATCCTCAAATATTTTGCCAAAGAGTGTAAAATCATCCATAAAAATTTGAAGAAAATTTTCAGCCAAGTCAGAAAAAATTGCTGACATGCAACGCTGAAATGTAGCAGGGGCATTGCATAGACCAAATGGTATTCTCCTATAGGCGTATGTTCCATGTGGACATGTGAAAGTTGTTTTGTCCTGATATTTAGGTGCAAGTGGTATTTGGTTATACCCTGAATAGCTATCAAGAAAACAGTAAAAACCATATCCTTCAATTCTTTCTAACATTTGATCAATAAATGGTAAAGGAAAATGATCTTTTCTAGTAGCATTATTGAGACGTCTGTAATCAACATAGACTCTTCATCCTGTTACGGTCCTAGTAGGTATAAGTTCATTACTTTCATTTTTTATAACAGTCATACCTCCTTTCTTTGGTACTACCTAAACTAGGCTTACCCAAGGGCTGTCTAAAATGGGATAGAAAATACCTGCCACCAAAAGCTTTATGATCTCCTTTTTTACTACTTCCTGCATTGCTGGATTCAATCTCCTTAGGGGCTGGGCTATTGGTCGGTAGCTATCCTCCATAAGGATTCTGTGCGTACAAACAACTGGATTAATGTGACGACCCAAAGGGTCATCACTATATTTCTCCCTTTCTTCGCGCTTTCGAGGCCTTGGAAACCTCACTAGTGGTTACCTCGATTTGCGTGCGTAGTCCGGGCACGAAGCCAGAAAGGTTTTATGTTAAAATATGTGAATTTTGTGAAAATTTGAAGAATTATGATATTAATATTGATATAGTTGACTTTGGTCAACATTTTGGGTAAACGGACCCGGACCCATGATGTGATGGTCCCGGGAGGTCCGTAGAAAAATATAGGACTGGGGCATGTTCCTGGAGTCGAAATCCGAGGTCCAAAACCTCGTTAAAAGAATTTTTCTATTAAATTGTTTTCTGAAATTAACAAGGAAAAATGGAAATGAAAATGAGTTAGAAAATATAGGTGTCGGGCTCGTATTTTGGTTCTGACGCCTGGTACAGGTCTTAAATATGCGTTAAGCGCTTTCTGTGAAATTTGCTCGAAATCGGACGTTGTTTGACGTGTTTCGTACCTAAATAGCCAAAGTGGGATGTTTATGAACTTTGAAATGAAAATTATGAGTTTTGGGGTTTGATTCTTTGATTTTGATGTTATTTTAGCAATTTGATCGCTCGAGCAAGTTCGTAGGATGATATTGAGTCAGTGTGTATATTTGGTTTGGAGCCCCGAGGGCTCGAGTGAGTTTCGGATAGGTATCGAGGTGGTTTTGGACTTAGGGAAATTGCAGAAAATCTGCAGCAGGTATTCCTTCTTCGCATTCGCGTCCATCTGATCGCGTTCGCGAAGGCTTCCCCTCTCCCTTCTTCACATTCGCGAGCCATACCTCACGTTCGCGTACAACAAATTACCCATCCCAACCATTTCCTCTACGCGTTCGTGTGAAGGCTCTCGCGTTCGCGTAGGCCCATTTGTGTAGCCCCAGCAAATTATTCTACGCGTTCGCATTCCCTTTCATGTGAACGCGATGCCTACCCATTTTACTTCATCGCAAACGCGGCAGGGGTGTCACGAACGCAATGAACAACCTTGCCCAGTTATTTTTAAAGTCTAAAAACAGACCAGTGACGGGTTATTTCATGTCATACACACGAGTTCATCCTCTCCACAGCCCCTAGACGATTTTCAGAGCTTTTCTTCACCAAATCTCCTTGGGTAAGTATTAATTAACTCGTTTTCTTCATTTTCCATCAAAATCTCTTGATTCCTAGGCCTAAAACATGTAATTTAAGGTGAAAATTGGGGGAATTGGGTAGATTTAGGGCTTTGAGAATTTTGGGTGATTCAACCTCAAATGGGGTCGAATCTTGAAACAAATTACATATTTGAACTCGTGGGATTATGGGTGATTGGAATTTGGTCCGAGCCTCGAGTTTGGACCATGTGGGCCCGGTGTCGGATTTTGCCATTTTTGGAAGAATGATGGAAATTTCATTTCTAGACTATGGGACTATGGTTTTGAGCTCTTATTGATATTATTGAACCAAATTGTGCCTAGATATCATTGTTTCGAAGTCGGATTATAAAGGAAAGCAGTTTTAGAGCCTTGGTTGTCATTTTTGGACCGAGGTAAGTGTTTGATCTAACTTTGGCTTGAGGGAATAGGATTAGAGTGTCATAATTGCTATTTGCTAATTGATCGAGTGCGGTACATAGGCATGGTAACGAGTATCTATACACCGGAGTCTAGCATGACCGTGGGTCCTTGTTTGTACTTGTTTTTGAGATAATTTGGAACTCTTCTAAGCTAATTAATGATGACTACATAATGTGAAGAGTTTGAGGATAAATCATGAAATATTAATACTTTGGAGCGTTGGCTCGAATGATAAATACCACTGAGTAGGAGATGAAAGTATTGAAAGGAGTTGTGATTGATCCCTTGCCGGGATGGTTTAAATATACTGAATATTTTCCCTTGCCGGGATGTGAAAGCTATTAATGTTGTTCCCTTGCCGGGACTTAGTTGTTAATTGTGTTATTCCCTTGTCGGGACATTTCTTATCATTGTTTATTTTTCTCTTGCCCGTTTGGTTGTGACTGCTGCTTGGGTGAGGAAAAGTGTTAACGCACGAAGGGTCATTCCGTGCTATTTTTGATTATATTTGCACGAAGGGTCATTCTGTGCTATGTTTTGACTGTTTATGCACGAAGGGACATTCCGTGCTCTGATTTGACTAATATTGCACGAAGGGTCATTCCGTGCCATGAAATGAGAGTTATGTGAGGAAAAGCACGAAGGGTGATGCCGTGCATTTTATTCGATTTCTTTGGGTGAGGATGAAAGTAAAAGAACGAAGGTTGATGCCGTGCAACTATTGATTTTCTTATGATTTGGTAGCTATTATTATTCCCTGTCTCTTAATTACGCTGATGAATCTTATATTCAGATTGTACTCCCCCACAACATGTTTCCCTCCCTTTAACTGCCTAGTTCGGTATTTCTTTACCTTCTATTATATATATATATGTATATAGAATTGTATAGGTTGATTTGGTAGTCCTTCTAGCCTTGTCACTACTTCGCCGGGGTTAGGCCAGGCACTTACCAGCACATGGGGTCGGTTGTGCTGATGCTACACTCTGAGCATTTCTTTGTGCTTAGATCCAGGAGCAGCTTTCAGACAACAGCAGTAGGATTTTATCCGGGAGTTATCTTCAGTCCAGGGACTCTCGAGGTAGCGTAGCTGATGTTCGCAGGCCAAAGTCCCTTTCCTTTATTTGAGTTTGTTTTCATTGTTCCGAGAAAGACACATATATTTTCTTTCATTCAGACTTGTATGTAGTACTCTTTAGTAGCCGCGAGCTAGTGACATCAAATTTTGAGTAGTGATGTGTTATTAACTTCTGCAATCGATTTCACTTTATTAAACTTAAAGACTTCCGCATTTATTTAATTGTTTTCCAGTATATTATATTGTTGAGATTGGTTAGAGTATGTTTAATGTTTGGCTAGCCTAGCTCCGTTAGTAGGCGCCATCACGACGCCCGATGGCGAGAAATCCGGGCCGTGACAAGTTGGTATCAGAGCTCTAGGTTGCATAGGTCTCGCTACTCACGGACAAACTTGGTAGAGTCTGAGGGATCGGTACAGATACGTCTGTATTTATCCCCAGAATCTACAGAGTTATGAATTTTTTTTTCTTTTGTTCTTTCTTGTCGTGCGATTCTGTTTCTCAGATACTGATTGTCCTTCTACTCTGTTCTTTCACAGATGGCGTGAACACGTGCTTCTTCTTCTACCGCGCAGCAGCCCGAGCCCCCAGCAGCAGCTCCTGCGAGGGGCAGAGGCCGAGGTAGGGGCAAAGCTCAGCCCCAGGCTGCAGTTCCAGAGGTGGAGCATCATATTGACTATGATGAGGAGGTTACAGCCCCAGAAGCTCCATTAGGCTCAACTCAGGTCCCAGGAGGGGTCATGTTCACCCCGGATCTCCAGGATGCTCTAGTTAGGTTGGCATGCTTTATGGATAGCGTCACTAGAGCATACTGCCAGTAGCACCAGCGACTTCTCAAGCTGGAGGAGGGGTTCAGACTCCTGCTATGCGTATTTCGGAGCAGGTAGCTCCCCAGACTTAGGTCCCATTGGTTCAGCCCGTAGTGGCAACCCAGACAGGTATTATAGCTTAGGCCGACGATGGAGCGGCTATGTCTTCAAATGCTTTGTGGAGACTTGATCGGTTCTCCAAGCTCTTTACCACCACTTTCAGTGGTGCTTCATCAGAGGATCCCAGGATTTTCTATCAGTTTTCATGAGATTCTCAGGACCATGGGTATATTGGAGATCAACGGGGTCAATTTTTGCACCTTTAGGCTTGCAGGATCTGCCAAGACTTGGTGGAAAGATTTTTACCTCTCTAGACCAGTAGGGTCTCCAACTTTGACATTGGATCAATTCGCGAAGTTATTCTTGGAGAAGTTTCTCCCCGTCATTCAGTGGGAGGCACTTCGTAGGCAGTTTGAGCACGTCCAGTAAGGCTCCATGACAGTTACACAATATGAGATTAGATTTGTTGATTTGGCACGCCATGTAGTTGTGATATTCCCTATAGAGCGAGAGAGGGTCCGGAGATTCATTGATGGATTGATTTAGCCGATCCGTCTTCAGATGGCCATGGGAGTTGGTAGTGATATTTCCTTTCAAGAGGCGGCCAATGCATCCCGCAGAGTTGAGATGGCCCTTACACGGGGAGGTGGTCAGATGTCGTACAAGAGGCCTCGTCATTCTGGTAGATTCAGTGGTACCTCATCTGAAGGTAGGGATTCCTATGGTAGAGGTCAGGCATCGAGGCCCTTTCAGTCTGCGCTCCAGGTTTCTCATGGTGCTCCAGGCAGCGGAAGTTCTCAGCAGTATTATTCAGATCATCAGCCTATCAGTTCACCCCCACTTCAAAGCTTCAAGAGAGGACATTCAGGTCGACAGGGCCAGCAGTCGCATCAGCTGAGATCTTGTTATGGTTGTGGTGACCCCGATCATATTGTCAGGTTTTGCCCTCGAGCATAGGGTAGCTCTCAACTGCAGGGTCCTTGCCCCATGATTTAGGTAGCAGGTGATCCACAGCCCGCATAGCCAACTAGAGGCGGGGTAGGGATCATAGAGGTGGAGGTAGGGACCATAGAGGTGGAGCTCGGACCGGTAGAGGCAGAGGTCAGCCAGTAGTTGATTGTCCTAGAGATGTGATTCAGGGAGATGGGGCCCAGCCCCGTTGTTATGCTTTGCCAGCTAGGCCAGAGGTAGAGTCTTCAGATGCTGTTATTATAGGTACTATTCTAGTATGTGACAGGGATTCTTCAGTGCTATTTGACCCTGGGTCTACGTATTCATATGTGACGTCTTATTTTGCTCCCTACATGGCTATGCCTAGTGATGCCTTGGGTATTCCTGTATATGTATCCACGCTAGTGGGTGATTCTATAGTGGTCGATAGAGTTCATCGTTCCTGTGTAGTCTTATTTGAGGGTCTTGAGACCCGTGTTGATCTATTGCTTCTAGACATGGTTGATTTCGATGTTATATTGGGGATGGATTGGTTGTCCCCGTATCATGCGATCTTGGATTGTCACGCCAAGACCGTGACCTTGGCTTTACCGGACTTGCCCCGATTGGAGTGGAGAGGGACCCCAGGACATGCCACCCGCAGTGTTATTTCATATGTTAAGGCTCGACGCATGGTCGAGAAGGGGTGTTTAGCTTATTTGGCATATGTTCGTGATTCCAGCACAGAGGTTCCTTCTATTGACTCAGTTCCTATTGTTCGGGAGTTCCCAGAGGTTTTCCCTTCAGACCTGCCGGGTATGCCGCCCGACAGGGATATTGGTTTTTGTATTAACCTGGCTCTAAGCACGCAACCCATTTCTATCTTGCCGTACGTATGGCCCCGCCAGAGTTGAAAGAGTTAAAGGATCAGTTGCAAGATTTGATCAAGAAGGGTTTCATCAGGCCTAGTGTTTCTCCTGGGGGTGCGCCAGTTCTATTTGTGAAGAAAAATGATGGATCGATGAGAATGTGCATTGATACCGGCAGTTGAACAAGGTGACGATAAAGAAAAAGTATCCACTGTCGAGGATTGATGATTTGTTTGACCAGTTACAGGGTGTGAAGGTGTTTTCAAAGATAGATTTGAGATCGGGCTATCATCAGCTGAGGATTAGGGCGTCTATGTCCCTAAGACAGCATTTCGCACTCGGTACGGGCATTATGAGTTTGTCATATCATTTGGGTTGAACAATGACCCAGCAGTATTTATGGAGTTGATGAAACGAGTGTTCAGGTTTTATTTAGACTTGTTCGTGATAGTCTTCATTAATGATATTCTTGTGTACTCCCGCAGTCAGGAGGAGCACGAGCAGCACCTCAGAGTGGTTCTTCAGAATCTGAAGTATAGCCAGTTGTATGCCAAGTTCTCAAAGTGCGAGTTCTGGTTGAGTTCAGTTGCATTTTTGGGTCATGAAGTATCAACAGTGGGCATTCAGGTGGACCCGAAGCAGATTGAGGCAGTCAAGAATTGTCCTCGACCAGCTTCAGCTACTGAGATTCAGAGTTTCTTGGGGTTAGCCGGTTATTATCGACGGTTCGTGGAGGGGTTCTCATCTATAGCAGCCCCGATGACCAGGTTGACCCAGAAGGGTGCCCAGCTCAGGTGGTCAGACCAGTGCGAGGAGAGTTTTCAAAAGAACAAAAGATAAGGACAGATGCGGGATTGGCTTTGGCAAGACCCATGCCTTTTTCTTCTTTTTGCGGGCACGTCTCACATCTGCCGTGGTGGGTTTAAACCCCAAACCAAAAGTATCCAAATTCGTTGGAAGAGAAATAGGATGCACTATGCCTTGGAGAGCAGCACCCAAACCTTTACCTGCAATGAAACCATTCTTTAACATTTCGGAAGCTACCATGACAGTTGCAGTCGTTACCTTAGGAACCGAGATGCTTTTCCCCTCTGGCACCTTTTCCACTGGTACTGTGTCGGAGACTTGATATACCCATGGCCCCTGGTCGTCTTCCACTTCAATGAAGGGTACAACGGCATCACCTAGGGCACACATATTATCTTCATCGTGCACCACAATCTTCTGTCTATCCCACTCGAATTTAACCACTTGATGCAATGTAGATGGCACTGCCTTGGCGGCGTGGAACCAAGGTCACCCCAACAAAAAGTTATAAGAGACTGCCATATCTAGCACTTGAAACTCCATGGTGAACTCCACGGGCCCTATTGTCAATTCTAGTATTATGTCACCCACACAATCTTTGCCTCTGCCATCGAATCCTCGTACACAGACACTGTTCTTACGGATTCTATCATCATCGACCTTTAGCTTATTCAATGTGGAAAGAGGACATATATTTGCACTGGACCCGTTGTCAACCAGAACCCGCGTGACCACAGAGACTTCGCATTTTACCGCCAAATAAAGGGCCCTATTGTGTTTTGTGCCCTCCATAGGCAATTCATTGTCAAAGAAAGTAACCCTGTTTACCTCAAAGATTTTGCTTGCTATCTTCTCCAGGTGATTCACCGAGATCTTGTCAGGGACGTGGGCCTCATTCAATATTTTTATAAGCACCTGTCGGTGCTCATCTGAGTGGATCAGCAATGAGAGCAATGAGATCTGGGCTGGTGTCTTCAATTGTTCCACAATAGAGTAATCCTGTACTTTCATTATCCTCAGGAATTCTTCCGCTTCTTGTTCGGTAACTGGTTTCTTTATCGATGCCAGATTAGCCTTTCTCAACTCTACGGGAGCAAAACACCTTCCCGAACGAGTCAGACCGCGAGTCTCACAAACCTCTTCCCTGAACTCCTTCCCTTTGTATGTTACCACCACTTGTTCATAACTCCAAGGGATAGCTTTATTGTTGATCATCGGCAGCTGAGTTACCGTCTTTATAATAACAGGCTCTATGCTAGCACCCTTCACGACCATAACAGGTTTACTTGTGACCCTCAGTACCATGACTTTTGCTCTTTCTGGTTTCACTGCAACAATGCTCAATGAACCTTTCTCGGCCACCCCAGTTGGCTTGCTATTCACCCCTTTCAACTGGACCACCGACTTTCCACTGGTCATCTTCTCTTTTGAACTTGTCTTGCTGGAGCGGATCATCATTACTATCTGCGAGGGTTTCTTTAGTTCCCCTCCCTTATGCATAAACTCAATCATATGGGTTTCATGGTGAGCCGACAATGGATTCTGGTTGACATTCGGTGCCTCTAGGGCCTAAACCTCAATCCGGTGAGTATCCTTGAGCTCTTGGACAACCGTTTTCAGTTTCTAACACTTCTCTGTATCATGCCCGGGGGCCCCTGAATAGTACTCACAACATACCGAGTGGTTAAGGTTCCTTGGAGGAGGGTTTGGCAACTTGGCCTCAATTGGATTCAACATGCCCAACTGCCTCAGCCTATGGAATAGACTGGTATATGATTCTCCCAGTGGAGTGAAAGGCTTCTGTTTCTGTGTCCTCTCATTCCTGAAGCCTTGGTTAGGACTGAAACCTGTTTCGGTGGGATTTCTATAGGCTATTGGGGGTAGGTAGGTGTTTTGTGGAGCTGGATATGAATTTTATGGGGTCGGCACACGCCATTGTGCCTGAGCCGGGGTTTTAGTGTATGCTTGTGCATGATGTACGGAAAAGTAGGGATCGGGTGGTGGGTAATAATTATATGGATGGTTATATGGAGTGTGGGAGTAATCTTAGTGGTGGGGTAGGGGTTGGTTATAGTAAGGTGAGGGGCCTCTGGATCCGAACCAGGCTCTGGACTCAACCGTCGCGACATCTTCTTTCTTCTTCTTCCCGAGCACACCCTTGGTGCCGCTATGCATTGCTTCAGTGGTTGCTTTGATTGCCGAGTAACTCATGATCTTGTTGGACTTAAGTCCTTCCTCGATCATGCCGCCCATTTTCCCAACCTTATTGAAAGACTTGCCAATCACCATCACCAAGTGACCGAAATAAGTCGGCTCCAAAGCTTGTAGAAAGTAATCAACCATCTCTCCTTCTTTCATTGGAGGGTCGACTCTTGCAGCTTGTTCCCGCCAACGGAAACCATATTCCCTGAAACTCTCTCCGGTTTTTTTCTTTAGTTTTATCAATGACAGACGATCTGGAATGATTTGTAGATTGTACTGGAAGTGGCCGGCAAATGCTTGTGCCAAATCATCCCAGGTGTACCACCTACCATGCTCCTGTTGCGTATACTATTCTAATGTAGACCTGCTCAAACTCTGGCTAAAGTATTCCATCACTAACTCATCCTTTCCACCCGCCCTTATCATTTTGCTGCAAAATCCTCGCAAATGTTTGATAATGGTAATATGCCAGTACGTTTTAGGTAAACTAACTGCTTGGATTCTCTGGACAAGCAACAAACTTTTTAGTTTTTAGAGTTTGACATATATGCAATCACACGTTGGGATGCAATGCACCTAGGCAGTTAACAATTTCTATCATGCATTTGCTTCCAGTTGCGTGCGTCATTTCGGCTTTTTCATAATTGTGCCATTTTTTAACATCCCTCAAATTTTCCCTTATTTTGGTTATTTTCATTTTCCCTTTCTTTTCTTTTTCTTCTTTTTTAGTGGTGGTCGAATCTTATGTGGATTGCCTACATATCATGTCCCCGCATAAATCAGACCGTGCGTAGTTTGGCTGATTTAAAAAATACGTAGAAAAAATATTTTCCACAAAACAACTGCTTTTACTATGACACATGGAAAAAGTGTATAAACTTCAGAAAGATAACAAAGCAAACTTGAAAAGGACTGACTGACAGACTTACAAACAAAAATAGTACAGACTCAACAGAAAAATTAAGAATACATCAATGACTCAAAAATTCCCTGGGGGCCGCGAGGCATCATTTGGCCTTGCTGCGGGCCTTGGAGCAAGATCCCATTGGAGACTTTTCAGATCGTTCATTATTTGTTTGACGAATGTCATTACTGCCGCAAAAAAGGTGGTACGGGTCATGTTTTCGCACACTCGGCATTTTGATGTAATGTAATGTGCGATGTTTCTGACCACTTCTCTAATCCTGTTGTTTTCCTGCAGCAGCCGTCCTATCTGTTGATCTCATGTTTCCAGCACTCGAGAGTTGTGAAAGAGTTGATCTTGGAACTTATGCATTTGTTCCTCCATTCGTGCCATCAGGTCATAGCAGTGTTTCCTATCTGCTCTGAAATATCTAGCTTGCCTGACTACCTTATCTTGGAGAGAGTGACTATTCTTTCTCTCAGGATGGTGATGGTTCCCTCGTAATCTCTCTTTATCTGCTGCATATGAAGTGCCCGCTGCTTTGCCCCCTTGTCTATCTGGCCCGGATCCTTGTCAGAGTAGCTTCTAATTTTTCCAAGTCCTCTTGACATTCGAGGGCTTTCTTTTCCATACTGTCTATGAGTTTTTAATCAACACACTCCTTTTAGAATTTTTTGCAGTTTTCTTCACCTTTTGAATCTGGGCTTGGAGTGCTTGATTCTCGTTTGCCCATTTAACCCTTTCCTGCTCAAAATCGGCCTGTTGTATGTCCATGGTAGCTTCCAGTATTCCCTTATCTTCCTGTAAAGTGTCAATACGAGATCGGAATTCTCGTGCCACTTCCCTTTTAGCATTTCTAACTCTGGACTCTATCTCCTTTTCCCAATCAACTGCATGCCTTACGGATCTTTCGGGTCTTTGCTCAGGTATAGCCTGGTTGTGACACCACTCAAAGTATGCAAGTCTTACTTCCCCTCGTTCACGGACTGCTACCATTTCTTCTATATCAGAAAATTGACCACCAAACCAAACCTTTGGGGGTTCCTCTCCTATGAATTCCCATACGAATGGACGCATGTCCTTGGTCGGGGGCCTCTTTTGCTCTCTCCCTAGCTGACGCATGACGTGTTAGGGTGTGTATGGTTGGAAACCTCTAAAACCCATGAGTATGTAGAATGGGTAATATGTCGACATGCGCATGACCTTAGCGGAAGGGAACAAATAATAGTTCCAAGTGAGTCTATCCGCATCCAGTGAACCAAGTAATTGCCGCCATGCCCTCACTACATTTGGAATATTACAACTTGCGGCCCTGCTTGGCTGACAACGAATGTAATTCAGCTAGTTTTCATTGAAATTTATCACTATTGGGTGATGATAAAGATGCTCTATGAACCACATCTGCAGCAAAATGTTGCATCCCTCGAAGTATTCTCCACCTTCTTGGCATTGGGTCAAAGCTCGAAAAATGTCTCCCAAAATCATAGGAAGAATGGTATGTCTCTCGCTACTTTGTAAATACGAGACTACCGCCGATAATCGAATTCTGATGTGCCAATCACACTCTGGAAAGACCATGGTCCCTAGAAACGAAATCATGAATGCAAAGATTCTCAACTCCCTCCAAGCGTCGTAACTTAGCTGGTTGATGAATTCTATGCTTGAGAATTTCTCAAATCCTTTCTCGTTCCCAAACCTGTCATAGAGGTATTCTAATGAAACCCAGCCTTCGTTTAAGCAACGCATTGGGATTCGATGAAGGCATAATTTCTTCAAAAAGTTGTTCACATCCACTTTCCTTGGATCAACAGGCTTTTTCCTATGAAGGTCTCTCCCCAATCCCGTGAACCCACATAATTCTTCCAATGTGGGCATCATTTTACAATTTTTGAACCTGAAGATATTGTTTGTCGGATCCTAAAAACCCACCAAAGCCTCAATCAAATCCCTGTTAGGCTCAACTCCCATGATGTTTGTGAGGAACTTGAGGTGTTTAAATACTTGATTTCATTCCCAGGTAGCAAAACTAGCCCACCAGTTATAGAGACTGCTCGGGGTCTTATCTTGGATCATGAACATAGGAGGTGTTTCATCCCTTGCCCTTTTCTGGCCACTTCTTTGCGGAGAACTCATGGTGATCCTAGATAAAATAAAAATAAAAAGGTTAAGAATCTCCTAAACCATATACAGACTATGACCATTTTTTTCTTTTTTTTATATGAAGAGAAAATCATCATTATTTCTCGCCATTTTATAAAAATATCCGGTTTTGTTAACACGGCCTTTCAGCACTTGAAGAAGATTTAAACGCTGTGTTTTGCTAATCGATTTTTTTTAAAGAAATGACTATAGGTAGTTGTTCTTGCAAAACAGCCCTCGGGCTCCCTTTTGTAGGCGTTTGGCTATTTTACCCAAGAATGGCGTTACCTTTACTCACGATGAAAATAATGACATTTATTTACCCCTAAATTTATTATTTTCAAAATAGTTGAACCCGATATGGGTTGCCTACATATTCCACATCCAGTGAGAATCAAACTTACGTAGTTCAGCCAAATAAACCAACTATTGAAATCAAGACCCTTTTTTTTTCGTTTTTCCATTTTTCTTTTCAAAAATTTGGCAGAGTTTCGGTACTATTTGGACATTGGTTTTTTTTTTATTTTTTTTATTTTAAAACAGTTGATTAACTCTTTTAACCCTCTACAATGGTATATTTGTTTTCTTCAAATTTTTTCAATATTCAAAAGCCGGTCAGCATGCAAGTCTGAAGCAAATAAATGCACAAATAGCAAGTAAGATGCATCAGGATGATCGTTTTCATTTCAGGTACACCTGTCCTAGACAGATCCAACCCCTATGTTGAATCTCCAAGGTCAAATGCACGTGATGCAAACAAAACGTTCCTAATAGGGATATCCAACATGAGGTTTGTTCTTCTAGGTTCAAATCTTATTGGAGAAAGTATCTAGACTGGCTTACTCGAGAGGACAACTCGAGCCGAGGAGGGTCAGTGTACCAGTAGCATTGCTTTCCGGCTTAACGGGTGGTGCTCCCCGCCTAAAACATGTGTGACTAAAATCATTCACCGGGTGCCAAGCACCTCGACTATCTCAAAGAAAGCGGGCTATGTTAAGCAAATGCCCAATTTTAATTTCAAGAAGACTCAGAGAGGGTGCGTGAGAAGACAATTTATATACACAGTTCAAAAATTATCAAATCAGTAAAAAGCAACATTTAGCATATTTATGCCAAAACATGTAATAAAAATCAGATAATAAATAAGCCAAATACAACAATTATTCCTAGCTCGAATTTCTAACCCAGAACCAGTGGTTCTGGGTTATATCCCTAGCAGAGTCGCCAGAGCTGTCACACCTCCTTTTTACGCTACGCCCCGGAAAAGAGGGTATAATAAAGGGAGTTTCTCCAATTAAAGGACAATCAAAATAGGATTCGTTTTATTAGAGATCAGAGTCGCCACTTGGGAGATTTATGGTGTCCTAAGTCACCGGTTTGAATCCTGAATCGAGGAGAAGGTTTGAGTCTGTTTAACAGTCTGCGAACTAGAAATCCGGATAAGGACTTCTGTTAACCCGGGAGAAGGTGTTAGGCATTCCCGAGTTTCGTAGTTCTAGCACGGTCTCTCAATTGTCATATTCAACTTAATTATCTAATTTTAAACAATTAGGAACCTATGTGCAAATTTTAAACTTTAATTGCTTTTATTATTATTATTATTATTTAAGAGAATTGCAATGTCATTAAAATACGTCTCGAATCACGTCACATAAATGCACCCGTAGATTTTGGCATATTTTAACATCATTGAGATTTGGACTTGGGTCACATAAATGTGCACCCGAGTTTAAGAAGGTAAAATTATTAAATAACGTGCCTAAATCAACTACGCATTGCACTTTGCGAGGGCCATGAGATTTTGCTAAATGGCATGCCTCAAATACTAAGGTCAAGTTGCAATTGTCATTTTTACGCTCGGCATGGCTCGCTCGGGTTGTTCTAATTAAAAGGTTTTTATCCTACTTCATGAGGGCCATAGGTCGTTATTTTTTTTTAGTGGTACACCTCAATTAGCCTAAGGTCTGTTAACGAGATAATGCTTAGGAGACTTGCATCTACTTTAGAACCTTAGTTGAACTGGAACATGGGTCCAATCAAAAGAAAATCGGGTCCAATATACTTAGTTTCTGAATATCGGGATTGGCCTAAGATGAGGCCCCAATAATTCAAAGGACATTGAAGGGATGTCAAATAACAGGTTCGATAGCTGACCCAATTTGGACTCAAACAATCGAATTACTAATTATGGGAGCTGAAGGCTTGATTGGGATTAAATAGACAATCGTTTTTAAAACCACTTTTAAGTTCCAATAACTTTATGCGCTGATTAACAAAATGCTATGAGTGGGCTTCTATTGAAACTTGGAAATTAAATGAATATATTCATTTCTGAACTCTTATATTCAAATAAAAAAAACAGTTCAACTTTCACATTAATTCTACTCTACTACATTCCGTGATGCTCATTTGCATATTAAAAAATTGAAACATCACTGAAAAAACTCCTAACCATATAATCACGCTCTTCTTTTAAATGGATTCTATACTCATCACATTGATAACTTAGACTTAAACATGCTCTTTTTAACAGTAATGGATACACAAGCTATTCTGCATATTGATCAGCAATTGAATTAACTATCCACTCTTATGGACAACATGCAACTTCCAGATACTGCCAAGCATTTAACATGATCTTTCATATACATTTGATACTCCACAATGAACTAACAAGCTGGTTCTACTACATCATTCCATATTGGACTCAAAAACATAAGAGATATAAAAAAATTAAACTAAACTAGACAGCTTTCGAAAGTGCAGAAACAGTAACAAACAAATGTATCATTGCAGATCTTTACTTGAGTAAACCACTTCAGGTTCCTCCATTATCATACATTGTAAAGTGAGATGAATACCTGGAAGGCAAAAATACTAGAGGCGTGAGATAAGCAGCAGTAGCAACAAACAGCAGAAACGACCTCTAATCTAATGAGATACTGAGCCCCAACAACTCCAAAACCCAGAGAATGCAATTCAACAAATAAAATCCAATCTCAGATATCCACTTAACCAAAAAGATGCAGAACCCAGCCTCAAACTATTCAGAAGTACTCAAGATTGAAGAGAGAACTGAAAAATCACTTAAAGCACTAATGAAACAGTAACAAGTTTCCTGGACTTCTATCACTGAAGTTCTTAAGTTCTCTTTCTTTTTTTCAATTTCTGTGTTTTCTTTCTATCCAAAATATCTCTCTGTATATCAGTCTATATCAAGACGTGTCCCCAATGTTCTAGCTCTCAGCCCTCTCTTAATGTCTATCTATGAGTGTATTGTTATGTGTTCTGTGTGTATGAGTGTGTCTCCGTATTTAAAGACTAGAATTAACTTTTATTCAAAAGCTTCCACTTTCAGCCTGTTTTATTCCCTTCCCATGTGCATTTCTACCCTTTTATCATTAAGCCCATGCTGTTATTGATTTTCCACTTAGTAAAGCACTCAACTAACCCAACAATCCCTTTTTTCTTTTGTTAATTCAAAAGCTGTCAGCCTTTTAACTCGCCATTTCCATTTTTTTAAAATTAAACCCCCCTAAAGCCCCTGTTATTTTAATTCATCCTAAGGTTCCAAACTGACTAAGAGAACATAGAGCAAACAACTACAGAATGCACTTCAACATTAAGGGAACATACATATGTTGAATCGTACTGATTCATTTAAGAAGAAATTAAAACAAAACCAACGATACTTAAATGGTTTGAGCATTTAAATCGTCTACAATACTGATTATATATAAACATAGCATGAACTAAAATCTACTAATCAAACCGTTAACAGTTCTACATAAAACCTAATGCTAATTTGAACTAAACAATTTCAAGAAAATAAAGAAGATGAAGAAGAAGAAAGGAAATGACCAAATTGACCGAGAATTTGAAGGAAAACTTGCATGTTCGAATAACTCGTACTATGGACTCGATTTATCAAATTTTGAGCTCCTAAGCGTCCTGACTCACATGGAACTGAGGCTAAGAAATGACCAGCATATGTTTCTGCAGTGAGTCGACCTCCTTGTTACTATAAACATAGTCGTATGCTAAGAGTTAATTAAGAACTGAATTTCAAACTTTAAGGCTCATGCTCAGATTTGAGGATGTAGTAATATTTGAGGGAAAACAGTGACGGATTGTGTATGAGGAGGTCAAGATGGTTGTGGGGTGTGATTTTGGGGTTGTTTGGAGGTGGCGCCGCCATCGGGGAATTTTAGGGCAGCACTAGGGTTCATCCCTTCGAAGGGATATTCGAAGGGTTCGGCTTGGATTCGAAAGAAGGCGATTGGGGATTTGGAACGGGGAGGTGGAAGAGAAGTTGTGGTGTGAAATTGGGAGGGATTGGAGGTTGTCCTCCGTTGTGAGCGATTTCCGGAGGCGGCAGACGGTGGTGTGCGGTGGTGGAATTCAGTGTTGCCTCTGAGAGGTGAGAGACGAATGGGGGTTCTGATTTGGGGGTAAGGGGTTGAAGGCTTTAGGTATATTAAAATTAGGGAATTAATTAGAACCGTTGGATGATAGAAATCCAACGACTGTGATTAATTCCTTAATAAAATGGGGTCATTTCGTTTCAGGGTGGGGCTGGACCGATTCGGGGTAAACGGGTCGGGGCAGGTTAGACGGATACATGGGTAGTCTTTGGACCGTTGGATATGGATGGTTGAGTGGTTGATATCTTTTGGTCTTGAAACGATGTCATTTTTGCGCCAACGGGGCTGGACCAGGTTGGGGCTGGTTTTGGGCTAGTATTTGGATGGGTATAAGGGTGTTTGGTTTGGGCTTGGATGAATTGAATTGGAATTGGTCCAAATCCGATTTTCCTCTTATTTCCTTTTTCTTTTCCATTTCCTTTCTAAATAAAAATACAAAGCTAAATTTAACCTATGACCAAATTATCCTACAAATATTAATTAACTCTAAGTAGTAATCCTCACAACTAATTACATACCAAATTAAAAGAAAATCACACAGTTTTGACATTTAAACACTCAAATGTGAAGTATGTTATTTTTGTGATTTCTTTTCATTTTTGTAAAACAAACACTTGCTTAACTAATCCTAATTGTAAAATTAAATCCTAAAATGCAAATATAACTTATTTTTGAATTTTTCCATTAATAAACAAGCATATGCAAATGCAAACAATAACAGAAAATACCATGAAATCAACAAAATTGCAAACAAAGAAAAAATCTGGGAGTAATTCATATAGGGCAAAAATCACGTGCTCACAGCGACCAGGCAAATATTTCCTCATATTCCCCTAGGAATTCTGTGTACTCTTCCTTTTCTAATGGTGACAAATGAACACTGATGCATGTTTCTTTGACATTTTCTGTATCTCCCAAGTTAACAACCTCAGTCTCGTCCAAGTTGGACTTAGGTCTATTCTTAAAATCCTCAAACTCTTTAACAACCTCTTCTGGTATATTGTCCTTTTCTGAGTCTATATTCGTTTGTTGCATTGTCTCGTTGCAAGTCATAATCGTCGGTTCATCAAGATAAGTAATAGTAATTCCTGAAGCTTTTCGGGCCCTGGTAGTTCTGAAGGACCAATTGTTTAGGCGTTCTCCTCGGCCCACGGTTTGTATGGAAGGGACTTCCTCCCCCTCCTCCTTGAAAATTACACAACACTCCATATTATTATCTTCCAAAAACAAATTGTTTATT
The DNA here is from genome assembly GCA_026770625.1 of Nicotiana glauca. Lineage (NCBI taxonomy): Eukaryota > Viridiplantae > Streptophyta > Magnoliopsida > Solanales > Solanaceae > Nicotiana > Nicotiana glauca. The sequence goes on from MU668382.1 coordinate 19,389, forward strand.
ATCGCCGGTGCTTCTTCTTCTTCCGACACATATATGACATCGGCTGGCTGGAAGGTCTACTCCAGGTGAGGTAATGGATGTTCCAGTGGATAGTAGGGACTACGCCATGGTGGCTACCAATGGTTGAACTCCTCCCAAGTGTATTCATATCCCAAACCAAAAGTGGTACCATGTTTCTTCAGCTTGATAGGTTTGGTGATTCCCTGGAGGTTCTTGCCGAGTCTCTTGCCAAGTTTATATCCGCACCAATTCAGTATACTTTCAATTTTGTTATCCCACCATTTATACTTGTCCATGGCGTTGACTCTCTCAATGTGATGGTAGGTTTCTCCGCCTATCTTCCTTCTTCCTCCGATTGCCGGGATGGTCTGGCAACTGTATATGGGATTGCTACCATCGCCATGAATAATCACCTCTTGCTGATTCCACTCAAACTTCACTGACTGGTGTAGAGTTGATGCTACAACTCCACCGGCATGGATCCACGGTCTTCCCAATAGTAAGTTGTAAGATGCTGGGACATCTATCACTTGAAAGTCAACGTCGAACCAAGTCATTCCCATTTGTAGACACAAACTGATTTCCCCAATAGTGGACCTTTGGGAACCATCGAAAGCTTTGACATTGACGGCTTCGTCCTTGATCTCATGCAAGATCTTCCCCAGTGTTATGAGAGTTACCAACGGACAAATATTGAGGCTGGACCTTCCGTCGATTAGAATCCTTATGATGAAATAATCCCCGTACTGTACAGTGATGTGTAATGCTTTATTGTGGCTTAGCCCTTCCGACGACAACTCATATTCATGGAAAGTGATTTTGTTACTCTCTAATACTTGCCCTACAATGTTTGCCATTTCTCCTCCGGTTATGTTGCTGGGTACATATGCCTCACTCAGTATCTTCAACAAGGTATTCTTATATGCATCAGATCTTTGCAGCAGAGCTATGATGGAGATTTGTGCCGGTGTTTTATTTAGTTGATCAATGACTGAGTACTCCTTTGCTTGTATCTTCCTCCAAAGATCATCATGCCCAATTTTAATAGGCCATCCAGAGACCTTCTTACTTGATTCAGCTAAATGTTTCTGGGTGTAATCCCGTGCCAGTTATTGTCATACCTTATGCTGCAATTGCTCCTCTGATTTTAGCTTTTCCTTTTCTTCTTGCCTTGGCCATGTAATCCCAAGGGATGTCCTTCATATGAAATGGTGATATGGCTGACATTGCCACTGGGATGAGTACCGTTCCTTTGGGAGGTAACACATCAACTTCAAATGGTGCAGGTGCCTTTGGCGACCAAAACTCGACCCCAATTGGTCTTGGCGTCTTTGTAGAAGATGATGTTTCAAGATCAAGTGTTATGGACATGTTCACTTCAGTATCTTTAGAAGGCTGGATCTGGACTACAATTGGATTAAGTGTGACTGTTGGTTTCTTTGGCTCGTCACCTTCAGCGATCAATCCGGTTGATCCTTCGAGGTCCCAATCATGTGAACACCTCCGCCTTCTTGGTCAGGCAGGGGGTTGTTTCAAACATTAGGAGTAGGCTCCTTTGCAATGATGATCTTGTTGTCAATCAATACCTGAATCTTATCCTTTAGAGAGCGGCACTCATCAATGGTATGCCCCTTCATGCCGGAGTGGTATGCACAGGTTTTGTTTGGGATGATCCATTGGGAAGGATTTTATGGAGTTATATCAGGGATATGGGTGATGTAACCAACAACTTTAAGCCTTTCATACAGCTAGTCGATTGGTTCGGCAATGTCAGTGTATTGTTTGGGAGGTCTGCGATTGAAGTTTGGTCAGGGTCTATGGAAATTTTGGCGAGGTGATTGATAATGGACTTGTTGGGTATTGTAGGCCTGGTAGACGTGTGCCAGTTGGAGTATTTGGGTGAAGTAGGCTGATATGTCAGAGGTGGAGATATTTGGTAAGTAGGTAGTGTATCTTGGTAAGAGGGCAAAAGTGCTTGGTAATTTGGGGTTGCTTGATATGTAGGAGAGGGTATTGGATAGGTTTGGTATTTTATTGGGGATTTTGTTCTTTGTGAAACCATCACGGCACCCACATCCCTTTTCTTGGATGTGCCACCAGACTATAGAGCCTTGTTGGTAGCATTCAATGCTTCAAATCTAGAGACCATACCACTTTTGATACCTTCCTCGATCCTCTCCCCTAGTTTGATGATATGGGAAAATTTATGGCCTTCGATCAACATCAACCTCTCATAATACTGTGGGTCTTGAGACAAAAAAAAACCTGTTCATTTGTTCTTCTTCTAAAGCCAGCCTGAGCTTAGCGGCTTCTGATCTCCAACGAGTAGCATAATCGCAGAATGTCTCTGTAGGTTTCTTCTTTAAGTTCTGGATGTAGAACACATCTGGTGCATTCTACATGTTGAATCTGAATCTGTCCATGAAATCAGACGCCATATTTACCCAATTCGACCACTTCTTCGGGTCTTGGTTAATGTACCAAGATAGAGCATCCCCTTTCAGACTTCTCATAAAGAGCTTCATGCGAATCTTTTCATCCTTTCCTACTCTGACCAGTTTGTCGCAGTACGTCCTTAAATGAACTCTAGGATCCTTGGTGCCATCTAACATCTCGAACTTGGGAGGTTTGTACCCCTCGGGTAGTTCGATATCTGGCTGAATACAAAGGTCCTCGTAATCTAGTCCCTCAATCCCCTTGCTTCCTTCAACACCCTGGACTCGGCTAGTCAGCTTCTTGTGTTCTGCGGCCAGATTCTTGATAATAGAGTCTTTGTCATCAGACTCGAGCGTGCTCGACGCGGGCTGAATGGGGTGTGGTATAGTTTCCACATAGATGGGGGTGTTGTGGTGATGATCATTTGTGGAGTTTAGTAGTTCATGGATGAGCAATGAGGTGTTGCTTGAAGTGTGGCATATGTTGCAGTGATGATGGGGAGTGGGTTGGTTCTGTGGTTTCAGGATGTTTTTAGAAGGTGTGGGATTTTGAGTGTTGGGGAAGTTGACATTTGGGGTAGTGAGGGAAAATGACAAGCTCGCAAAATTCCGAACTTGGTCCAGTTCTTCCTGAAATTTTAGTAAATTCTGTTCGAGCTGGGAGGCACTTTCCTTGGAAACTTGAATACCCTGAGAAGTCTCTACCCTTTCAACCGAATTCTACTTTCTGATGTTGCTCAAATCTTCCATTTTTCCCTTGTTCTTGTTTCTGATAGGACTTAGAGGAGGAGGAGGTGGAGGGACCTTAGACCTTGTAGAATATGATGACGGTGCCAGAGTGCACGAACTAACCTTTGGGGTAGGGGAATAAAACAAAAAGTAAAAATAAAAAGGTAACAAGTTAAACACATAGTGCAAGAATATAATCCGAGTCCTAATTTGGGAGCTTCATTATGCTCGAGGTAGGCCTAGCGACAAGTTGATTTGGAGAACTTATAATGCTAAATGCCTCATTTTATTGATAAAAATAAGATGAATCCCAAAACGACACTAAAATTGCAGAAAATAAAATGTCACTAATGGCCATTGGCCTTATTACATTAAAGCAAAGGAAAGACTCCTAACTACTTGGTCCTAGAGGTACCTTCCCTAGACTCGGCATCTTTAGCTCCATCGAACAGCTTCACCAGCTCACGCAGTCCTAACAGCAAATAGGCTCTAGCCAAGTGTCCTCGTCATTTCCTTCAGCGTTCTGGAAATTTTCAATCCTCTGGATGAACTTCCTTTCCAGCAGCAAATAGGCTCTGATCACTGGATTGAAGGTCTTCCCACCAGCTTAGCAACCTTTGGTGGATGTTGGTTACCATGCCGAATCTGGGGACTTCGTGCCTCATTTTCTGTAAAAACAAAGTGTTAGACCCTTACCCCCGCCGGACTCGACTATTTAAACCAATAATTAGCATAAAAGCATTCAGTTCTCCAAATAAATGCACAAAACGTGGTGGTGTCCATTTGGGTTTCAAGGAAACCCGGTGGGCTTTGGATAAGGCTATCTTAAAGAGTCATTATGCGGACAACATAACCGACTCAGCTAGGTTTGATAGTTATACATGCATAATTAAACAAAGTAAAGTTTCTATGGGGTATTAGACCGGTACCCTTAAGCAGACAACTCAAGAGGGAAAGGCACGGAACCGTCAACAGCACCGCTGATCAACTGGTTTTACCGTAAATACGCCTTTGCCAAATTAAGGGGGGGATAATATAAGAAGGGCGCAACCACTCATTATAAATGTTGCTATGGTATTTTGTTTGGCACGAGTGGAATATGATATTGAAGATGCAATTACAAGAATGAAACAAGTTGTCATGTATTTGCACATTCATAAACTAATTATTATAATAATTGCTTATAATTACAACAGTATTGAAGGAAAGCAGTAAAGGAAAGCGTTAAAAGAAAAAGAAACAAAGAGCCAAGTCAGTTTCATAGAAGAAGTGATAAAGACTTTAAGTAAAGGCAATAAAAAGCAATAAAGTCACAAATAACATGAAATAGTAAAAGCCTAAAAGAAAATCCCCAGCAGAGTCGCCATGTTGTCGATGCCCCTTTTTTCTAAAGGCGAAATCAGGTTTACGACATTTGGGAGGACAACTCGTTCCCTTTTTTGGGAATTGGGTTTTGGAGTTTGAAGAGTCGTCACCTAATGATAAAGTGCATTCGGACACTAAGAAGGGTTTGAGTTTGAATAACTAGAGTTTGGGTTAGGGCTAGAAATTATCTCGAGGGGAAGGTGTTAGGCACCCCTCAAGATCCACTAGTGTGCTTCCCGACCATGTTATAATTGTGACTTCACATAATCAAGTAAGCAATTAAGGGCTCAAATAGAAGGGGTTCACATACAACATTGCAAGTGAGTCGAAACTCGAGAAAAGGTGAAGAGGGCAAAAAATTTATGAAAGATTTAAACAATTCTACAAGGAATAGATGAAAGCAAATAAAACGGAGGGGTTTAGGTTTATGATCAATATGGATTACCCCATACAACACCCGGTAACCATTTATACACGTGGTGTTATCGCGTGGTCATCATATCCATATATACCCTTCCCACCCCTTTAAGGTATTAAAGCACGAGATAGTATCAGTACATAATGCATGCTATTACCCGTCTCAATCCTATCACTCCCGGAGGCATTGAGACCACTAGTTCTAAAGGGAAGGGAGTTGAGGCTTTTCAGAGTTTCAAAGGTTAAACTCTAGGCGACAAGCAAAAACACATAAAGAGTTGGGGGGGAACAAATAGCAATTAAGGCTCACACAGGCCTCATTACTTAAAAGAGCAAACATAGCATGACTTCAAATACTGGTTTGGTCTGAATTAAATTAAAGCGTAGGCTAGGCTGATTTATCACATATTTCTCAGATGAGGAGTCCGAATTAGCCTTGTCTGGATGTAGTTTATCAAAATTGATGGAGTAAATTACCTAATAGTTTGCCTAAGTGAGAAGTATAGGCATGACATCTAATAGAGCATACTGATTTTAGGGGAAAAAGTTGTTGGTTTTATAAACAAAAATCTGCAGACTTCAAACGACCTTATGACTGATTTTAGATCCGTAGATGAAATAGACGAAGCTTATTTGATTAATTTACTACTATAAACATGATGTCTAAGCATCATTGGTTTTAAAAGATTATGTAAATGCAAGAGTACTATAGGCATGGTATCTAGAGTGAAGCTGATTCTTTATTAAGCCTATAACTGTTTTCCTAATGACATGTGTATGCAGAAGTGCAGAAACCTAAGATTATGATTTCTAAAATGCAGAACTTATAGGCATGATTTCTATGATGTAGGAATGCAAGAACTATAGGCGTGATTTCTAAGATGCAGAATTTATAGACATAATTTGCGAAATTTATAGACATGATTTCAGAAATGCATAAGTTATAGGCATGATTTCTAAGATGCAGGAATGCAGGAACTATAGGCATGATTTCTAAGATGTAGGAAGTGCATAATTCGTAAATAACCTATAGGCAGGTTTTCTACCCTTTGCATGCATTCATCCCCATCCCTTTCCATTAGCCATCCCCAATTGTTATTACAAACTATTATAGACCCAAATGAATCAGAAAAGGAAAGTAAAATTACATCAGAAGTTCTAGATACATCCAAACAACCTAATTCAGACTCAAAGTCCAAATAATATGAGATAAACCAACTTCCAGGATCATATTTCCGAAAGCCTTTCTCATATTTCGGATGTGTCAAAGTTCCCAAGAGTCTCAAAGGGCTCTGGTGGTGCTTACACCCAAACTCATTGCAGAATGAAGATCATAGTGCAGTGTGGAAATGCCAGCCCTTAGATGTCCAAGTTCAAAGTGAACTCCAGGTCCCAAAACAAGGCTCATAAGAGAGGGGAAGAACTTAAGAGTCTAAGAATAAGTGTGAGTGCATAGGGAAATTAGGGAAAGCCTTGGCAGGCTAGTGGTCATGCCCAGCAAATGGGAATGCTGGCACACCCCTGACCAGCATGTTAGCCAACTTAGGAGTTAAGATCCATTGTGGATCAGGTTATGGCCTGGTTAGTAATTTAGGTACTGACAGGCCAAGACCTTAACTCAAGCACATAGAAGGGAACATGGGTAGGGATTTACAATGGACAAGATACAAGGAAAAAATATAATTGGCATAAATCACTGAACATGAGCAGTAAAGTAAACAATAATACTGAAACTGTGAAGTAAACACATAGGGATGAGGCATAAAACTAAAATGAAAAACATACCAGTTTCAAAGGAAAACAAGTAAGAAAGTAGTACTCTTGAGAGAGGCAAGTTGCAAACAAAGTGATTCCAAAAGATCTCAAGAAAAGCAAAGTGTTGATTTCAAAACAGTAGTGCAAGAAAGTATGCAATTGGAAGTGTGTTGGTTCGTGTGAATCTTTGTGTTTGTAAAGAGGGAAGACAAGTCTTTATATAGTTTTGAAAACAAGAAGTACATAGGAAAAGAGTGCAAAAACATGGAAATAGAAATCAATTAGTGTCAATTAAGACAATTGGACTACTTTAATTAAGGAGTCTAGTTCAAACGGCTAGTCAAGGTAGAATAAGGAAAAGAAATCAGTTTAGTAAGGCTGATTAGGGCAAAGAAACCACATAATATATAAACAAGGCCAAATACATAGTGGGTAATTAAGGAAAGTTGGAATAATAGTGTATTTACATTTTAAAAATTAGGGCATCAGTTCGAAAATCAACCAAGAGGATCCCGGATCCAGTTGTGATCACATGGAATCCAAAGTAACTAAGGAAAGAGTCACATAAATATAGAAATAATATAAATTAGTATAGAATTATAGGAGGAATACACAAGATCATGTATTTAAGGAAAACATCAAAAGCATCAAATTTTTATGCAAAAAGACTAAGTAAACACCCCACTGGGTAAGATCAGTGACAAATCATCAGTCTTATTAATGGGATTTAAAAATCAATCACTTGGTTGGTGAAAACCCTTTGAAAGAAGAATTTTCTCATATATAAAGCACATACATCAAACAAAAGAGAGAGTCTAACATTGAAAGTTTTAGAGTCACAAGCAAAGGTATTCAAGTTCGATTACAAACTCATAGTGAGTCAGAAAGCCTAGGGTCCCATGGTGGAACCCTAATACCACTTTGCCAAAGAAACCCCCCAAAACCTAGGGTTTAGAATAGAGTCAGACAATGGTGATGAGCGAACATATCATTAAAAAGAGGCTTAGAAGTCTCTTTCAAAGACTTGTGAGAGACAAACATACACAATCAAGTTCAGAAGAAAGAGAGGATACGGATTTTTAAACAACAGTAGAGAAAAATATGCTTAGTAGGAACACGAACAGAATTTAGTAAGACGACAAAAATCCAGGATTCAAACATAAACACATATAGCAAAGAGTGAGGAAAACAACACAAATTAATATGCGAGCACAAGATTAACAACAACAAAAAATACAAAAGTCTTACCTAATAGAACAGAAACAAGAGAGCAAACTCATGCATAATGAGAAGAACACATACGAGCATGAAACACATATAAAGAAATAACCGGAAGCATCAGAAAAATATTTGAAGAAACTTTTTTTTCTTCAGAAACCCTAAAATTGAAATTGAACGATTTTAAAGAGAAAATTTGTAAAAAGCCTAAAAAACGTCAAATAACGCTCAGGCATGTCACAGATCTAAAAGAAATAAGCAAGTCCAGAACCTCAGACGGCTTAGAGTTGCAAAAGAAACCCTAGAATGAGAAAAGTCGGATCTTGAGATGAAAAGACTCATATTGCTTGAACATGCCGGAATAATGGCCGGAGAGGCCATAGATCTACAGATCTGAAAAAGATCTAAAGAGAGCCATTGAGATCGGGCCCTAGAACCTAGAGCATCTTAGGTTTAATGGCGAGAGAGGGTGAGTATAGGCCACCCACGGCCTGAAACGCCATGGATTCCGGTAGAATCATGGTAGAATGAGGTGGGAATCAATTTCGGAGTGGGCTAGAAAGAGTTGAGTGAATGGGGGATTTCAGAGGCGGCGGGTGTGTGAAAGTTATTTAGGGTTAGGGGTATTTATGAATTAAAAAAGGAAAGGATAAATAAGTACCATTGATCTCAGAGATCAACAACCAAGATGAAAGGGAGCCGGGCAGGTTAAATTAATTGGGTCTTGGGTCGTGGGTGGGGTGATTTAGGAATTGGGTAGGTTTTAATTTGGGGCGGAATTGGGGTTAAATTAAGGTTAAAATTCAAAGGAAATGAGGCTATAATTGAAATAGAAACGGGCTAGATGTTAAATAGCCAATTTTCCCCTTTTATTTTATAAAATAGCAAAAATAATTTTAAAACCAAATTAAAAGCACTGAACTAATACATAATATATAAATATTAATCAAAAAATATTGGAAATAATTTTATAATTGAAAAATGCTGTTAATCGTAAAATAGACTATAATTGCAATTATGTGCAATTTTAGCTTTAGAAATACCAAATAAATTTGTAAACATATAACGAAAAATCACCTTAATTATATTTTGGTGTAAATATGAGAATAAAATAAGTTAATCACAAAAGAATAATTTTTGGGAATAATTACTAATTTTGTACTGCTAAAAATGGGCAATAAATCGATTTTTAATTTTTTTTAAATATCAGGGAAAAATACTAAAACTCTTGGGCATGCTTATATATGCATACACATTATATTTTGAAAGTATTTTGTATATAAAAATACATAAGAAAAAATTGGGTGTCAACAAAAGGTAAAGGAAGTTCAATAAAGAAAATCAGTGACAATATGTCAGCATTATTAAAAGGATTTCTAAATCAATCGATTAGTAAAAGAAGTCAGACAAACACACATAAAGAAAGAATAACATATTCAGAAAGATGCTTTTGAAAACCTTTCAAAAACCCTCAATCGAAATAAAAAAGGATTTTGAAAAAAGAAATTTGGGAAAAATCTTTTAAACGTTCAATAGAACATAGACATGTTCCAGATCTAAGAAAATAAGCTAGTAAAGAACATTGGACAGCTTAGGGTTGCACAGAAAAACCCTAGGAATGAGAAAGGTCTTGAGAAAAGTCAGATCTTGAGTCGAAAAAATTCATATTGCTCGAATATGTCGGAGTAATGGCTGGTGGAGCCATAGATTATAGATCTGAGAAGGTCTTGGAGAGAACCATCAAAGTCAGGTTTCACAGCCTTGAAAAGCTTAGGTCTAATGGTGAGGAAGGGTGAATACAGACCATCTAGGGCCTGAGACGCCATGGATTTCGGTGGAAACCCCGTGAAATAAGGTGGGAGACAATTTGGGTTCCAGGAAGGTTTGAGAGGATTTGAGAGACGAAGGGGTTCAAAGGGTGTCAGACGAGATGAATTAGGTTGCGGGGTTTGGAGCTTAAAAAGGAAAGGGACCGATTGGGTTTTTTAATTGGGTCAGGGGTCGGGTAATTTAGGGATTGGGCTGGTTTAATTTGGGGCAGAATTGGGTCAAATTAAGGGCCAAAATTAAAAGGAAACGGGGGCTGTAATTGAAATAGAAATGGGCTAAATATTAAATAGCCAATTTTCCCCTTTTATTTTTAAAAATAGTGAAAAATGATTTTAAAAGCAAATTAAAAGTACTGAGCTAATTAATAATACATAAATATTAATTTAAAAATATTGGAACTAATTTTATAAATATAAAATACTATTAATCGTAAAATAGGCTATAATTGCAATTATATGTAATTTAGCTTTAAAAATACCAAATAAATTTATAAAAAATATAAAAATATCAAATTAATTATATTTTGGTGTAAATATAAGAATAAAATAAGTTATTCAAAAAAAGGATAGTTCTGGGGAATAATTACGGATTTTTGTACTGCTAAAATGGACAATAAATTAATTTTAAAATCTTTAAAAATTAGGAAAAAAATACCAAAACTCTTGGGCATGCTTATATATGTATGTGCATGCTATTTTGAAAGTATTTTGTATATAAAAAAACCTAGGGAAAAATTGGGTATCAACATAGCAAAGGAAATACGGAAGAAGGCTTCAACCTAAGCACAGTGACCTAAAAAGGAAATGGCTGCGTAACAACAGTCTCACAACAATATTATATGCACTCCATAAGAAAGTTGTACCTATCGTGGCTAATGAACTGGAAGAAGAAAATAATCAAAAGGTAATATTCAAGATCATATAGGTTGTATGTAATTCTAATATGCGTGGGCATTAAGATAAGCCAAGTATTCATGCAACAAGTGGTAGAATGACCGGGAAAAGAAATTGCTTGCATTTAAGGAAAGCTGAGAATAAACGAAAGGAATTATTAGATCAATGATCCAGAGTTAGTTACGTTATGAACACACTTACGATTTCGGGGTGTTACCCATGCAACATATATGTTAATAATTATACAACCGTAGAAGACTCCGATATAAGTTAAAAAATAGAATTATGTCTAGATTATAGACAAAGGATTGAATTGTTAGACCATTATATCCTGGATATTTCATAGCATCCATGAAAGGATAAAGTAATACCATGACTCGTAGATTGGAAGATATCTTAAGCCTACATAAAGGTTGATTAAAAGGAAGAGGAAACTAAAATGTACATCAACAAAGTAAATCAGAAGTCTAAATATTAGACCCAGAAAATCATAAAAATCGTTAATGAGGACATTGCAGAATCACTCTTAATATCAAAGGTATAAAAGCGATAGTACAGTAGCCATATTTTATAACGCCTTTACGATAAAGCTAGTTAGAAAAGTACCAGCCTCATAAGAAGTTAGTATGAAGCTCTGATCCGTTCAAATTACACTTTAATATATACTGTAAGGTGGTCGGTGTCAAATATAATAACCCAACAAGGTTGGGGTCTAATCCCACATGGAATAGGTGTGAAAAGCTACTTGATTAGTGCATCACTTGACTTAAATCTTAATTCTCTCTGGTTGATTGTAATAAGAGTATGGTGTAATTGTTATTTGAAGAAATAACTAATGTTGAGATTTAGAATATAATTAATTGGATTAAACGAACCAAGGTTGTGTCCACTTCAATGAAATGTAATGCTACAAGTGTTAATATGATATATTTCTAATGGAAGGTCCTTTTTGATGTATAAATGAATTCTAAATGACTACCCAATATTTTGCAATAGTTGGATAGTATTTACTCTTTATGATTTTTCAAAATATAAAAGAGTTTCAATTAAGAACAACCAATATATGCCAAATAAAATCCAGTCTTTGATATTTACTCCTACCAAATTCTAACCCACTTTCCCATGTAAAGCAAGAATTTAATGGCTTTTGTTAGTGTTTGCAACCACCAAAATAAATGAAGAATGAGAAGTAAATGATCATCAACCAACCATTGTATACATATATTCAATGGCAATCACCCATTAACATTACACCCATTTAGGGTGCACAACCTTAGTATTTAAAGTTAGCTACTCATACTAAAATACAAAATGAAGAGAATATTTAATGCCATAAAGCTTACAAAATGAAAGATTCTTGAACCAAAAGCTTCCAAAAGTGAAGAATATTAAAGTCTTGTATTCTAGCTCCCAAATTCAGAAAAGATGAGCCCACAAAATCACAATAAATCTATTTATAGAGGGCCAAAAGTCGAGACAGAAAATGAAGAAAAATGCCCTTTCGGGTCAAATATACGACCGCATTTCTGTCGCAAAACAGACATGCAGTCCGCATTCTCTTCATTCCCATCGCATTTCAGAACCCTAGTTTCCAGGCCATCGTTGCATTGCGGATTTTCGGTCTGTATTCCAAAAATGCGATCGCATTTTGCCTCACATTTTCCACCCTCAGAATTTCTTTCCATGAGTTTGCGATCCATTATGTGGTCCGCAAACTTGTTATTTGATCACATTGTGGATCGCATTTCTTGCATTGGATTTTGGCCAACATTCTGTTTTGATTTGTGATCCTTTGCACATTATGCGGCTTGCATGTATGATTTGCGATCGCATCCTTCACCGTATTTCTACATTTGTGATGCATTTTGCTCTTTTCTTGCCTTTTTGTGGCTTTTTGCGTTAATTTCCATGCTCTTGGGTCCTTAAACCTCATGTACTGCAAAATCATTAAAGTTTCATAAGTAAATGAGATAATTGCATTCAAAACAAGCTAAAATCTAAAAAATTGCATTGAAATGTGCCGAAATTCTTCGGCACATCAACAACCCCAACTTAAACTCTTGCTTGTCCTCAAGCAACTAAAACGACACTATCCTATTATAGACTCCATCTAACAAACATGAAACGATAGTGACCGTGGATGGTGTCAGTTGTCAGTACTACAAGCATTTATTTTTCAATTGTTAACCCTTCCTGAATCATCAATTTTTACAAAGAACTAATCAATTTGTGAAACTTTGAGCCTCGAACAATGTGACAAAATGCTATCCTCAGCTGAGTGCACTTGCATTTGACTCAAAAACTCAACTTTTGTTCAACCTCACAGTTTATGTGCCCTCACTGGAAAGAAAGTTCCCAAAATCAAAATATTTACAATGACAACAAAAAGGGACGAATTCACAAATACTCTCACTCTCAGGAAAGAGTTTCAAGCATTACAACATACCATACCATAGGCTTGCCCTTATTTTAATTCATCACTTTATTCTAATAACGCTCTGTTGGAGATCCCATAAGGACTTTTTAAGCTTGTAGTGTAGGTTTATGGAAGGGTCGGATAAGCATTTGGGTACTAGTGATTATACCCTCCTTGAACACTAATCACATTTTTCTTCTTGTGCTCTTTGCTTCTTTTCAAACCACAAAACTTTGTTTGTATCAACTTTTCCACTATTTAGCCACCGCAACTACTCTCTCTCTCTCTCTCTCTCTCTCTCTCTCTCTCTCTCTCTCTCTCTCTCTCTCTCTCTCTCTCTCTCTCTCTTTGCAAACTTTGCTTCAGGAGCTTGAGTAGTTTCATATTTTTTAGGTACAATTTCCTACGCTCATTGCACAACCTTGACAATTTCTAGCTTGACACGCACCCCAAACTTAGGCTTTTAGCCTCATTCTCAATGCTCAAGGAGGGGCGGGGTTCAAAAGAGGAAATTATTTCACAAAAAGGTAAAGGTGTGTAATGAGGTATCCATACAAAAGGTTAAAAGCTCAAATGGGATGACTAATGATATTGTCTGTACAATGGGTGGCTTGAAAGGCTAAATGGTTTTCCAAAAATCACAAAGACTTCATAAGGTCATTTCTCCAACCAAATGTAATTATTAAAAGCATTGAAAAACCAACCGGGCAAGTTCTTGATGGCAGAACTAACCACAAGAATTATTTACACACAGAACTCACACACATGGCACACAAACTGTTTGGCTTACATAGTTTGAAGCCCTCGAGTGAACACTTGTCAACTCAAAGCTTTCATCATATATACATGTATAACTCTAGGCAGACATAGAGTCACAGAGCGAGCCTCAAGTTCACAAAGTTGATATCTCTTTTTTGTTTTTTTGTATATATATATATATGTGTGTGAAAGGGTATAGGCTATATATAGACACACATGCTTGAGACTAGACAATTACACCAAACCAGTCAACATGTTTCATCCTACTGTCCTGGTTCTACTATTAAACCCTTGGAAAAGAGTCTGGCGAAGAAAAACCAAGGGGAATTCATTGCTAATTACGAAAGATGGAGAACTATCTACTTGTTTTTGTTGTTTTGTTTAATTACTTGTTTTTACATACGCAAGGATAACATAGCTAATGTACGAAAATCACAAAACACTAATATATACATAGTCACAAGATACACATGGGTACATAGGTCTATTTGTAGCACAAAAACATCAATATGTAAAATAGTTGCCAATGTCATTCAAGTCTAATAATCACAACCAAAAGTTTATACAAGGGTACCATCTACCCCCAATTAAAAGCATGAATTGTCCCCAATGCATAAGAACATAGAGTAGAGTTTAAGGGGCTCCCTAAGGCGCACTAAGTGCTATTGGAGTCGGCAGCCGGCTCAGTGATGGTGGGGTCACCCTCTGATGTTGAAGCTTGGGCCGATGAGATGTCGGCCTAATGAGTGACCTCCACTAATGGAGGAGGGATCTCTGGCTAGACTAGTACTGGAGGTGGGGCCTGTGAGCTGCTAGCCTCACCCACTAATGGCTGAGTGGTCGGTGGATCTACAGGGGCAGCCATATCTGCTAGCGAATGTTGTATTGCTATCTGAACGTCTGCTTGCTCCACGTCCTCAACTGTAGGAGCAGCAGTCTTCTTGCCCTTCTCCTGAGGGCCATTATCCTCCAAGGACCAAGAATCCTCCTCATCATCCCCCTCGTCTACCTCCTCACCCTTGGACTCTGAAGAATGTTCGGAATCCTCCTTATTAGGAATATCAATACGTATAGGAAGAGCTGGAGGTTGGGAAACCCCAGCAGTCTGATGTGCAGTATCTACCATCAGAGTAGTGAAATCAAGACATAAATCTAGTGATGTTGTGTTTGCACCCTTCTCACCTTCCTTGTCAGGAGGGATGATATATCAAACTCCAAAGTTTGCATATTGTGACGCTCAGTCTTTATAGTGGCGACCTCCTCCCAGAGCCCAGGCAGGTCACCAACCTCAGCTCACTCTATCTTCTCAATCCTCAACTCAAGCTATTACAGGAGATCCCCATATGTTGTTTGTTGTTGTTGGATTGTTGTCACTGAGGACTGTATCGGGGTCAATAACTATTTGATGAGGTTCGGTAAGGTCTTCAGAAGCTAGTTGACCTTAGCATTGGCATGCTGAGCAATGAGACCAAGACTTGAGATAGCTGACATTGTAGCAGAAGGCTGAGCAATGGTGGACTGAGAGGCAGGCTGTGTAGTAGAAGTAGATGCAACCGGGTCCTGAGGAGACACATGAGTCTGGGACTCTGAGGGCTCTACATTAACTGGAATAGGAGTCTGAACCTTTGGGGGAGTGATAACATCACTAATGCGCATGATGTTAATATCCTTCAGCATCTTCCATGTTTTGTCAGAATAAGACACATCAAATCAACCAAGGCTTTGTATCCTTATTTGCCATGATATAGCGAAGAGCAGCATGATCCGTGTACACTATCACCTTGGATCCCAACAAATAAGCTCGGAACTTCTCATTTACATAGACAATGGCAAAAAGCTCTCGCTCAGTTACTGTGTAATTCATCTACGCCCCACTGAGTGTCTTTCTTGCATAATAGACCGGGTTGAGAACCTTGGTGTGATGTTGGCCAAGCATTGCTCAAATAGCTATACCACTAGCATCATACATGAGCTCAAAAGGAAGAGATCAATCGGGTGTGACAATAATAGGTGTCATGATGAGACTTTGCTTCAATTCCTCAAAAGCTTTGAGGCATTTCTCATCAAACACAAATTTGGCAACTTCGAACACGTTTGATGGAAGTAGGTGGAGGAAGCTTGGAAATAATCTCAATCTTAGCCCGGTCAACCTCTATGCCATGTTTTGAAATTTTACGCCCCAATACAATGCCTTCATCCACTATGAAATGACATTTCTCCCAATTTAGCACAAGGTTGGTTTCCTCACATCTCTTATGAACTTGTCTAAGATTGTTAATACACTACTCAAAAGAATCACTTACTACCGAGAAGTCATCCATGAAGACCTCTAGAAAATCCTCCACCATGTCAAAGAAAATAGACATCGTGCATCTTTGAAAAGTCGCCGGAGCATTGCACAAACCAAATGGTATCCGGCTAAAGGCAAAAGTTCCATAGGGGAAAGTGAATTTCATCTTCTCTTGATCCTCTAATGCGATGTTGATTTGGTTGTAGCAAGAATATCCATCAAGGAAACAATAAAATGACCTTCCCGCAAGCCGATCAAGTATTTGATCAATAAAAGGCATAGGGAAATGGTCTTTGCATGTGGCACTTTGGAGCTTCCAATATCCATACACACCCTCCAACCGGTCACCGTTCTTGTTGGAATGATCTCATTTTTTTCATTTTCAATTACGGTCATGCCTCCTTTTTTCGGCATACATTGCACTGGGCTCATCCAAGAACTATCGGCAATAGGGTAGACTACCCCCACATCCAGCCACTTGATGATTTCTTTATTTTCCACCTCTTTCATTGACGGGTTCAACCATCGTTGATGTTCCACCATTGGTTTCGTTTCACTCTCCAATTGTATCTTGTGTTCACAAATTCCCGCGGGAATCCCTCGGATATCTACAATTGTCCATCCAATGGCTTGCCTATGCTCCTTCAATACTTCCAACAATTGTTCCACCTATACATCATTCAACAAATAAGAAATGATTACGGGTAAAGTATCATTGGGGAAAATAAATTTATACCTCAAGTGTGGTGGAAGCGGTTTGAGCTCTAGTTGTGGTGACTCGATAATAGAAGGCTTCGCGGGCAGAGTGGCTCTATTCTCCAAGTCGAGAGAGATCTTAGCCAGAGCATAAGTGTAAGATCCAAGCCCCTCCAATGCATTCATCGATTCCATATATTGTTCCACATTTTCACCATCAAAATTCTCTAAAATAGCCGTCAAGGCCTCGCTGAGGCATTGTTCTTCCATTTTCATTTTCACCGCATCCTCTACTTCATCAAACACCAAGATGTTTGCATAATCATGCGGTAGTTTCATGCCCTTGCTTGCTTGGAATGTAACTTCCTCATCATTCACACGGAATTTGATTTCATTCCATTCTGAATCCATTAGTTCCCTTCCCATGCCAAGGAATGGTCTCGCCAAAATGATAGGGATCTCTTTGTCGATCGCACAATCAAGGATTTTGAAATCGGCGGTTAATTGAAACTTTCCCACTTTTACAAGTGCATCGTCAACAATTCCCACCGATCGACCATTTTCAATCTCATACTTGTGGGCCTTGGCATACCTAACCCCGCTTGCTTATAGATGGAAAGAGTCATTAAGTTATTGCTAGCCCCATTATCACAAAGGGATCTTGCAAAATCACGTGCCCCAATAGTACATAGAATGGTAAAGCTCCCAAATCTTCTTTCTTTTGAACGGTGGATGTTGCAATGATGGAACTAATCCGGTGAGTCACATTCACCACTTCATTTTTTGTAGTTCTCTTCTTTGTTATCAAATCTTTCAAATATTTAGCGAACCCCGGCATCTCTTAAAATGCTTCCAAAAATGGAATATTCACCGATAATTGCTTGAGAATGTCGTAGAATTTTTCAATTTTGCTATCATCAACCTTTCTTGTGAGCCTTTGAGGGAATGGAGGAGGAGGTATAGGAATAGGTGGAAGAATTTTTGGTGTCTCTTTTAACTTTTCCTTTACCTCTTCCCGGTCCTCTATTTGCACTTGCAACTCTTCCGGAATCTTTTCAATTTTGACAACACTTGGCTTTTCAACCTCAACCCCTTGTTCGGACTCTTCTACTTCAACCGTTTGTTCACCCTCTCCTTGTATTACCTTACCACTCCTAGTAAGTTGGGCCACTCCCACTACCCCTTGGGTTTGCAATTGTGTCACTTGGCAGTGTTCCTTTTTGCTTTGGGTTTTGTTCCCTTGAGAGGTATCTCATTTGCATCTCCAATTTTTGGATGGATGCGGTATGAGAGCCAACAATCTCGGTCATGTTCCTTATAGAAGTGTCAGATTTTTCTTGATTTTGCAATACTCATTCAAGCATCCCTTCAAAATTAGATTCACTTGAAGAACTTTGATTCAAATATTGACCCTTCAGAGGAACATGAGGGTTTGAACTTCGGTTAGAAAAGTTGTTGTTGTTGTTCCAATTCCCTTGGTTTGAGCCACATTGGTCATTTCGCCATTGTTGGTGGCCTTTCCCTTGTGGATTAGGCCTCCATTGGTTTTATTGTCCTTGACCTTGGTATTATTGTCTTGGATACCATCCTTGAGAGTTTTTGATGTAGTTGGCTTCCTCAAAATCCTCATTTGATATAGCTTGCACCCACTACATTCACCTTTTTTGTTTGACTTTCCATAAGCATTTTTGTCAACAAATTGACATTTGTGGCAAGCCCTACGATTATTTGGTCCTTCTCTTGATTCTCCTTAATCAGGTTGGTCAAGGAGGAGAATCATATGCAATTTCGCTTGTGGTATCCTCAGAGTTCCAAGCTTGATTATGTTTTACCATTTTGTCAAGTATTTGTGTGACCCTTGCAAATGATTTGTCCATAAAAGATTCGTCAGTTGCATTCTTCGCTATGGCTTGGTTCATAGGATCCAAGCCTATGTAGAATTTCTCCAACAAGATAAAGTCCGGAAAATCATGATTGGGAGACCTCACCAAATATAATTTGAATCGATCCCATGCCTCATGTAGATGTTCCACTGGCTGTTGCCTAAAGAAGACAATTTTATCTCAGAGCTCGGACTTCTTGCTTTGTGGGAACCATTTAGCTAAAAATGCCTAAACAAGTTCAGGCCAAGAACAGATGGAATTTGGTGGCAAGTTTTGGAGCCACTTCCTTGTGTCTCCAGCTAGTGAGTACTTTAACACCCTCAACCTTAGGGAATCATCTGAGACATTGTTCTGCTTATACATAGCACATACTCCCAAGAAGTTCCTAAGGTTTTGTGTTGGATCATCATCGGTGGAATTCCTGAAAAACCCCTCCGCTTTGAGCATTAGGATTAGACCATGTTCCACTTTGAAAGTTGAAGGACCAATAACCGGAGGTAAAATAGCATTTGCATCCTCAATGTACTCATCTATGTCCACAAAACTATTTTCATCCACTTCTTCCTCGTAGTCTGAAATGTCTTCCTATCAACACCAAGCAAAGCAAGCAAAGTGTGATGGAATAGAATAAGACATAAAGTAAAGCACACTCTAATTAGTAATTTCCATACCGTATTCCCTGGCAATAGCGCCCTCAAATAACACTTTAATAACTAGTGTAAGGCGGTCGGTTTCAAATATAATAACCCAATAAGGTTGGGGTCGAATCCCACAGGGAATAGGTGTGAAAAACTAATTGATTAGTGCATCACTTGACTTAAAGCTTAATTCTATCCAGTTAATTGTAACAAGAGTATGGTGTAATTTTTATTTGAAGAAATAACTAATGTTGAGATTTAGAATGTAATGAATTGGATTAAAGAAACCAAGGTTGTGTCCCCTTTAATGAAATGTTATGCTACCGGTGTTAGTGTGTTATGTTTCTAATGGAATGTCCTTTTTCATGTGCAAATGAATTCAAAATGACTACCCAATATTTCTCAATAGTTGGGTAGTATTTACTCTTTATCATTTTTTAAAATATAAAAGAGTTGCAATTAAGAACAACCAATATATGCCAAATAAAATCCACTTATTCCTAAGCGATTCTATTAAACAAGGGTTAACACCTTGAGTCTTTGATATTTACTCCTACCAAATTCTAACCCACTTTTCCATGTAAAGCAAGAATTTAATGACACTTGTTAGTGTTTGCAAACACCAACAATAAATGAAGAATGAGAAGTAAATGGACATCAACCAACCTTTATATACATATATTTAATGGAAAACACCCATTAACATTAAACCCTTTTAGGGTGCACAACCTTAGTATTTAAAGTTAGCTACTTATACTAAAATACAAAATGAAGAGAATAGTTAATACCATAAAGCTTACAAAGTGAAAGTTTCTTGAACCAAAAGCTTCCAAAAGTGAATAATATTAAAGTCTTGTATTCTAGCTCCCAAATTCAGACAAGATGAGCCCACAAAATCACAATAAATCTATTTTTATAGGGCCAAAAGTTGAGATAGAAAACAGACAAAATTGCCCTTTCAGGTCAAATATGCGACCGCATTTTTGTCGCAAAACAGACGTGCGGTCCGCATTCTCTTGATGCCCATCGAATTTGAGAACCCTAGTTTCTAGGTCATCATCGCATTGCGTATTTGCGGTCCGCATTCCAGATATGTGATTGCATTTTCCACCCTCAACATTTCTTTCCATGAGTTTGCAATCCATTATAAGGTCCGCAAACCAGTTATGCGATCACATTCTGGGCCACATTTCTTGCATTGGATTTTGGCCAACATTCTATTTTGATTTGCGATCGCATCCTTCACCGCATTTCTATATTTGTGCTGCATTTTGCTCTTTTCTTATCTTTTTGTGGCTTTTTGCTTTCATTTCCATGCTCCTGGGTCCTTAAACCTCATGTGCTGCAAAAACATTAAAATTTCGTAAGCAAAGGAGATAATTGCATTCAAAACAAGCTAAAATCTAAGCAATTTGCATTGAATTGTGCCGAAATTCTCCGGCACATCAAGCTCTCATTGGATTGTATATGCACTGGAAGTAAATATTATAATAAAGCTTCAAGTTGTGGATGTGAATTATACCTATATGGAAGGGAGGTCATGAAAGAGATAGAAGATATGATGCGAGACTTTAAGGTAAGTAAGGTAAAGGAGAAAAACGTATGAGATAATCAAATGCAAAAAGGCTGTGAACAGTCCATACTTCAGATAAAAGTCTAGAATTTTGGGGATTCAGTATCCAGGAATCATAGCGGCGTCGTTAGTAGTATATCTTCCAACCTATGGTTTCTATGTACCAAAAAGTCCAATTAAGAGAGTAAAGAAAAGTGAGAAACGATGTAATATCTCGCTTGATGTTCCAGAAAGCATAAGAAAATTGGTCGCAAGATAAAGTATTATAGAGAAACAAGGCTTTAAGAAGACATGAGTAAAGATAAGAAAAGTCAAGTGAGAAGGTCACAGAAATGGATAAGTTCTCGGAATTAAGCCCACAAAAACAAGAGAGCTGGTGGGTTCTCCAAAGCTCAGTATAACCTGAATAAACTCAAAGGAGTCTAAGACTAGTTGCATTTAGAGAAGATGGAATGCTGCCCAGGTAGTAAAATGAGGGTGTAATTTTGATAAATAAAGAATGACGTTTGGGCCTTCAATTGAGTAATGATTTGAAAAAAAAGAGATTCGTGAATTGTACAGGATTAAAATATTCATGTAAGGTAAATCACATTGGAATGTTCTAAAATACGTTATGGAAGTATAGTATGGGCCCAGATGGATCAGGAAAAAATCACTTCATATGTTTATCGATGCAACGTGAGCCCTAGTGAGTACGTAAGACGTTTCAAGTTATTAGTGGTATATTGTAGATCAATATTGAGGTGAATCAACAATGGATGGACTAGAGTCAGAAAGTATGAGATATGATTAGGGTCTGGTTTATACGATGAAAAGCAATGAGAAAGCATTAGAGGACTTAGATTTAAACATATAGGATCAGCAACGAGAGAAACCTGGAATTTGGTAGCAGACGTCTGTAACGATAAATCAAAGTAAAAGTTATGGTAGAGTATTACCTACCTAGATGTAGTAAAGTCATATGGATGGATAAACGGATCTATGACATAAGATATAGAAATATTCATAAGTTCGACAATGCACTGAGCAAAGAAATTCAGTATACCTATAGATGCCCATAGGGACATCTTGTCAAGCTCTGTATATGTTTACCAAGTGTGGCCTAGAGATTTGCTAAAAACTGGAGGAAAAAAGAGAGAAGAATCACAGAGATACACTCGCAAGGTGAGAGTCGTGCGTGCTGCATGATAAAAGGTAGCAATAGTTACGAGATTGGAAGGATTCATACTACAAGTCATGGTGTGATAAAGAGGCCTAAGGGAAGGGGTGGAATGCCCTGGACTTTTGTTTCATTCATAGAACAATTGCCTAGATGGAAAGAAGAGTACTAAAGTATTTGCAAGAGCTATGAGTTATGAAAATGATATATGTGCTAGTCAACATTCGAAGACGAGTGTTCCAAATGGGGTAATGATGTTACATCACATGTTTTCGTACGTGAAAGTATGCCATAAGTACATTGATGAAAGCTCGAAAATGAGATGCTACATTCTGCATTTTTGTACGTTAAAGTTTTATCGTAAGTTAATCGATGTAAGTTCGCGAATGACATTATTTTGAGATTATAAGCATTATGTTATTTCAAACAAGGCATGAGTAAATTTGTGAAGGAGAGAGCGTAAGCAAATAGTGCCACACAAGGTACCACATGACCATGATAGTAAAGATGTATACAGTGTGTTAAAAGTGAGTGGTATTTTAAGTAATTTGAGATAATTCTTAATTATATGGATAATTAGTTAATTAATGGTTAGTGAGAGATTAAAAAGTTAATTAAGGAATTTGTGGATAAATAATTAAGTGATAATTTTGAATAAGTACTAGGGGAAAACCTCCACGTGGGAGTATGAAAATTCGGTAGCAAATTACTGGCTCTTTATTTACCTTATTAGGTGGCACCTTTAGATGGATATCTTTAGCAAGCACCGTGAATTAAAAAGTGATTTGCTTACAAATTTTCATTTCAATGTTCATTACATTAAGAGTGATTTGCTTGAATTAAGAGTGATTTGAAGCATCATTATTCATTACATCATACAAATTTTGCAAACATGATTTGCTTCAACAATTCATATGAAATTGCTTAATACAATAGCAACGTGGGATTTACGATTCTAAGGGAGTAAGGTACAATCTTTCTCAAGAATATCTTATGGATTTCCCCCTACTTTGATCTGTCGTCACGTGTTTTATCACAAAAGACGGGTGTTAGAGGGATTGTTAAGAGAATCTGCTCAGGTATGTTAAGGCTAAGCCCTTTCTTCATTTTGGCATGATCACGTAACTATATGTATTTGATGACGAGGTATAAAGAGAAGTTAATACTACAAAATTTATATATATTATCCTAGTCCCATAAGTTATAGTATTTTCCCTTATCGGGACTTTATATTTAATTGAGTATGTTCTTCTTCCAGTAAAGATAACAATGTCTATATATGTACAGTGTTATTTTCACCACCATCGAGCTATAATTATCGAGCAGGCCCCTATTGGACAACCTCTTATCACATGGTAAGTTATATATCGAGCCTACTATGGCCGAGCGCCTATGAGCAAGTCCAGTTGGCCGAGATACAGAGCCTAGTATGGCCGAGTGCTTATGAGCTCTACTACGGCAGTGCAGTTACACATATCGAGTCTTATAAGGCCGGACAACTATTTTAATTACTATATTGAGAGAGTTGAGTTAGTATCAGTAGGTAAGCATATCTTCAGATTATTTATTTACTCCTAGTTACTCTTAGTTATTATATTATCAGTTCAGTTTCAGCTTTCAGTTATTCTTTTGCCTTATATACTCTGTATATTATTTTGTACTGATGTCCTTTTGTTGGGGATGCTACATTTCATGCATTTTGGTCCTGATTGATAGTTAGACAGACCCTCACACTAGACAAAGTCAAACAACAGCTTGGTTTGTAAGCTCCACTTCCTCGCAGTTACCAAGTCTAGACCTTGGAGTCCATTTTATGTACACAGGTTTAATGGGTACGACGAGGCCCTATCCCGATCATGACACAATTAAGTTATCTCTAGATGCTTTATTGGCTTGCACAATTACATATATCATCTTTTGGGTATGTTTACCTCACAGATGAGAAATGCATTACTTTTAGATGATTCAGAATACAGCCTAATCGACCTAAGTTGAGGGTTACCCATCAAGAGTTCACAGTTACAGAGTGGTACGCTCTGGCCGAGTATGGCTCCGGGTGCCGGCCATGCCTCTTCATGTTTGGAGCGTGACATCGGGATCGAATCCATAAGGAGCGTAAATGCGATTAGGTATATACTCGTACTAAGTGTAAAATATGTCCAAAGCACTTCCACAAATGTTTTTTTTGTCTACTTCTAAATTAAGCCATTGTTTGCAAATGTAAAACTAGAGAATGATATTTTTGATGTTGTTTTTCAAGTTTGTAAAAGATCTAGGGTTGTGACTTCCACCTAGGTGGTTGCCTATTGGGTTGTGGTCTTTAGAGCGAGTTTCATTAGTCGAGGTGTAATATAGCAATCAACACACAATTACCCACTCAATACCTCTTGGTAATTGAGTGGTTTTGCCCAATTTGGCTTGCCCAAATAGGTAATTTACAAAAATGTTGGTGGAAAATGAAGAAAACGAGTTAATTAATACTTACCCAAGGAGATTTGGTGAAGAAAAGCTCTGAAAATCGCCTAGGGGCTGTGGAGAGGATGAACTCGTGTGTATGATATGAAATAACCCGTCACTGGTCTGTTTTTAGACTTTAAAAATAACTGGGCAAGGTTGTTCATCGTGTTCGTGACACCCCTGTCGCGTTCGCGATGAAGGAAAATGGGTAGGCATACGCATAGAAGAATTTGTTGGGGCTACACAAATGGGTCTACTCGAACGCGAGAGCCTTCACGCGAACGCGAGAGCCTTCACGCGAACGCGTAGAGGAAATGGCTAGGATGGTGAATTTTTTGTACGCGAATGCGAGGTATGGCTCGCGAACGCGAAGAAGGGAGAGGAGAAGCCTTCGCGAACACGACCAGATGGACGCGAACGCAAAGAAGGAATACTTGCTGCAGATTTTCTGCAATTTCCCTAAGTCCAAAACAACCCCGATACCTATCCGAAACTCACCTGAGCCCTCGGGGCTCCAAACCAAATATAAACACTGACTCAATATCATCCTACGAACTTGCTCGAGCGATCAAATCGCTAAAATAACATCAAAATCAAAGAATCAAACCCCAAAACTCATAATTTTCATTTCAAAGTTCATAAACTTCCCACTTTAGCTATTTAGGTCCGAAACA
>MU668382.1:46048-75566 GCA_026770625.1 Nicotiana glauca
GCGATCAAGAATCTCAAATGGGCCAATGAACATAGGGCTAAGCTTGCCCTTCTTCCCAAATCTCATCACGCCCTTCATAGGCGATAGACGGAGCAATACTCACTCGCCAACCATGAAAGCTACATCTCGAACCTTGCGATCCACAAAACTCTTTTGCTGCGACTGAGCCGAACGAAGCCTGTCCTGAATGATCTTGACCTTATCCAAGGCCTCCTGGACTAAATCTGTACCCAACAATCGAGCCTCTCCTAGCTCAAACCATCCAACTGGAGACCTACGTCGCCTTCCATACAACGCCTCATAAGGAGCCATCTGAATGCTGGACTGGTAGCTGTTGTTGTAGGCGAACTCTGCTAAATGAAGAAACTGGTCCCAAGAGCCTCCAAAATCAATAACACAGGCTCGGAGCATATCCCCCAATATCTGAATAGTCCTCTCGGACTGACCGTCTGTCTGAGGATGGAATGCTGTACTCAACTGAACCAGGGTGCCTAACTCCTACTGAATTTCTCTCCAAAAGCGCGAAGTAAACTGCGTACCTCAGTTTGAAATGATAGACGTAGGCACCCCATGAAGGCGAACAATCTCTCGGATGTAGATCCCAGCTAATCTCTCCGATGAATAGGTGGTGGCAACAGGAATGAAATGTGCTGACTTGGTCAGCCTATCAACAATGACCCAAATAGCATCAAATTTCTTCCGGGTCACCGGAAGACTAGTAACGAAGTCCATGGTAATCCTCTCCCACTTCCACTCGGGAAGCTCAATCCTATAAAACACACCACCAGGCCTCTGATGATCATACTTGACTGCTGATAATTCAAACACCGAGCCACATATGCAACAATGTCCTTCTTCATCCTACGCCACCAATAATGCTGCCGCAAGTCCTGATACATCTTCGCGGCGCCCGGGTGAATAGAATACCGAGAACTATGGGCCTCCGCTAAGATCAACTCTCGAATACCATCGACATTGGGAACACATACTCGCCCCTGCAACCTCAAAACACCATCTGCATCTAAAGTCACCTTCGTGGAACCTCCACGCTACACAGTGCCTCTCAGGACACATAAATGAGGATCATCAAACTGCCAATCATGGATACACTCGAATAATGAAGAACGAGCGACAATGCAAGCTAAAACTCGGCTAGGCTCAGAAATATCCAACCTCACAAACCGATTGGCCAAGGCCTGAATATCCAAAGCAAGCGGTCTCTAACTGACCAGAACATAAGCAAGACTACCCATGCTGGCTGACTTCCTACTCAATGCATCCGCCACCACATTGGCTCTCCCCGGGTGGTACAAAATAGTAACATCATAATCATTTAATAGCTCTAATCATCTCTGCTGCCTCAAGTTCAACTCTTTCTGCTTGAACAAGTATTGCAAACTCTTGTGATCAGTGTACACCTCACACGTCACACCATATAAGTAATGCCTCAAAGTCTTCAACGCATGAACAATGGATGCCAACTCTAGATTATGGACTAGGTAGTTCTTCTCGTGAATCTTCAACTGCCTCGAAGCATAAGCAATGACCCTGTCATCCTGAATCAATACTGTGCCAAGCCCAATACGAGAAGCATCACAATAAACTGTATAAGGCCCTGAACCTGTGGGCAACACCAATATCGGTGCTGTAGCCAGAGCTGTCTTGATTGGAGCTCAAAATTTGATAAATCGAGTCCATAGTATGAGTTATTCGGACAGGCAAGTTTCCCTTCAAATTTTCGGTCAATTTGGTCATTTCCTTTCTTCTTCTTCTTCTTCTTCTTCTTCTTCTTCTTCTTCTTCTTCTTCTTCTTCTTCTTCTTCTTCTTCTTCTTCTTCTTCTTCTTCTTCTTCTTCTTCTTTATTTTCTTGAAATCGTTTAGTTCAAATTAGCATTAGGTTTTATGTAGAACTGTTAACGGTTTGATTAGTCAATTTTAGTTCATGCTATGTTTATATATAATCAGTATTGTAGATGATTTGAATGCTCGAACCATTTAAGTATCGTTGGTTTTGTTTTAATTTCTTATTAAACGAATCAGTAGGATTCAACTTATGTATGTTCCCTTGATGTTGAAGTGCATTTTATAGTTGGTTGCCCTCTATTCTCTTAGTTAGTTCGGAACTTTAGGATGAATTAAAATAACATCGGCTTTGGGGGGGTTTATTTTAAAAAAAATAGAAATGGCCAGTTAAAAGATTGATAGCTTTTGAATTAACAAAAGAAAAAGGGGATTGTTGGGTTGGTTGAGTGCTTTACTAAGTGGAAAATCAGAAACAACATGGGCCTAATGATAAAAGGGTAGAAATGCACATGGGGAGGGAATAAAACAGGCTGAAAGTGGAAGCTTTTGAATAAAAAATGGTTAATTCTAGTCAGAGACACTCATACACACAAAACACATAAGAATACACTCATAGATAGACATTAAGAGAGGGTTGAGAGCTAGAACATGGGGGACACATCCTGATATAGACTGATATACAGAGAGAGATTTTGGATAGAAAGAAAACACAGAAATTGAAAGAAAGAAAGAGAACTTAAGAACTTCAGTGATAGAAGTCCAGGAAACTTGTTACTGTTTCATTAGAGCTTTGAGTGATTTTTCGGTTCTCTCTTCAATCTGGAGTACTTCTGAATATTTTGAGGTTGGGTTCTGCATCTGTTTGGTTAAGTGGATATCTGAGATTGGATTTTATTTGTTGAATTGCATTCTCTGGGTTTTGGAGTTGTTGGGGCACAATATCTCATTAGATTAGAGGTCGTTTCTGATGTTTGTTGCAACTGCTGTTGATCTCATGCCTCTAGTATTTTTTCCTTCCATATATTCATCTCACTTTACAATGTATGATAAAGGAGGAACCTAAAGTGGTTTACTCAAGTAAAGATCTGTAATAATACATTTGTTTGTTATTGTTTATGCACTTTCGAAAGCTGTCTAGTTTAGTTTAATTTTCTTATATCTCTTATGTTTTTGAGTCCAATATGGAATGATGTAGTAGAACCAGCTTGTTAGTTCATTGTGGAGTATCAAATGTATATGAAATATCATGTTCGTATCTGGAAGTTGCATGTTGTCCATAAGATTGGATAGTTAACTCAATTGCTGATGAATATGCAGAATAGCTTGTGTATCCATTACTGTTAAAAAGAGCATGTTTAAGTCAAAGTTATCAATGTGATTAGTATAGAATCCATTTAAAAGAAGAACGTGATTATATGGTTAGGAGTTTTTTCAGTGATGTTTCAATTTTTTAATATGTAAATGAGCATCACGGAATGTAGTAGAGTAGAATTAATGTGAAAATTGAACTATTTGTTATTTTTATTTGAATACAAGAGTTCAACAATGAATATATTCATTTAATTTCCAAGTTTCAATAGAAGCCCATGCATAAAGTTGTTGGAACTTAAAAGGGGTTTTAAAACTGATTGTCTATTTAATCCCAATCAAGCCTTTAGTGCCCATAATTAGTAATTCGATTGTTTGAGTCCAAATAGGGTCATCTATCAAACCTGTTATTTGACATCCCTGCAATGTCCTTTGAATTATTGGGGCCTCATCTTACGCCAAGCCCGATATTCAGAAACTAAGTATACTGGACCCAGTTTTCTTTTGATTTGGACCCATGTTCGAGTTCAGCTAAGGTTCTAAAGTAGATGCAACTCTCCTAAGCATTATCTCATTAACGGACCTAAGGCTAATTGAGGTGTATCACTAAAAAAAATAACGACATATGGCCCTCATGAAGTACGATAAAAACCGTTTAATTAGAACAACCCGAGCGAGCCATGCCGAACGTAAAAATGACAATTGTGTGGCCTTTGCTTGATTAATCTTTAACTCGACCTTAGTATTTGAGGCATGCCATTTAGCAAAATCCCATGGCCCTCACAAAGTGCAATGCATAGTTGCTTTAGGCACGTTATTTAATAATTTTACCTTCTTAAACTCGGGTGCACATTTATGTGACCCAAATAAAAATCTCAACGATGTTAAAATATGCCAAAAACTATGGGTGTATTTATTTGACGTGATTCGAGATGTATTTTAACGACGTTGCAATTCTTTTAAATAATAATAATAATAAAAGCGGTTAAAGTTTAAAATTTGCACATACATTCCTAATTGTTTAAAAACAGATAATTAAGCCGAATATGACAGTTGAGCGACCGTGCTATAACCATAGAACTCGGGAACGCCTAACGCCTTCTCCCGGGTTAACAAAATTCCTTATCCAGATTCTGGTTCGCAGACTGTTAAACAAACTCAAACCTTTTCCTCGATTCAGTATTCAAACCGGTGACTTGGGACACCATAAATATCCCAAGTGTCGACTCTGATTTCTAATAAAACAAATCTCGTTTTGATTGTTCTTTAATTTGAGAAACTCCCTTTATTATACCCTCTTTTCTGGGGTGAAGCGTAAAAAGGAGGTGTGACAGTCGTATGATGATATGACCAGTCTCAATACATCTATTGTAGTTCACAAATTACCAACCGATCCAACATGTCCCCCGGTAAAGCAGAAGCTTAGCAAGTTCAAACCTGACATGAGTTTGAAAATAAAGGAAGAAGTCACCAAACAAGTCAAAGCGAAGGTTCTAAGGGTAGTAGAGTATCCAACTTGGTTAGCCAATATCTTTCCAGTACCGAAGAAGGACGGGAAGGTTAGTGTCTATGCTGACTACCGGGATCTCTACCGGGCCAGTCCGAAAGATGACTTTCCCCTGCCAAACTGTAACGACACGACCCGTTGCCACGTAAGTTACCACCCTGTTTCCCCCTTATTGTATTGCTTTATGTTTCATCATCTGTATTGGGTGCGTTAGAATTTAATTGGAGTAATTTTGATAAGAAATGAGATACTTAGTCTCTTTTAAGAAGACTTAAATTGGAAAAGTCAACCAGATGTTGACTTATGAGTTAGAGGGCTCGGAATTGAATTCCGATGATTCGGTTAGCTCTGGGTGATGATTTAAGGCTTAAAAACGCAATTAGAAGTAATTTTGGAGGTCCGGTGAAGATGTTAGCCTATTTTGGCGAAGTTAGTATTTTGGCGATTTCCGGTTGATAGGTGATACTTTGATCCGGGAGTCGGAATGGAATTCTGAGAGTTGCAATAGCTTCGTTAGGCGATTTTGGACTTGTCTACAAAATTTCAGGTCATTCGGACATCGTTTGGTTGGGTTTTTGATCGAATGTGCAATTCGGAAGTTTTTAAGAAACTTAGGCTTGAATCCGACGAAATTTGATGGTTTTAGTGTTGTTAGATGTGTTTTTATGATTGGAACAAGTTTGAATAGCATTATAGGATGTATTGGTATTTTTGGTTGAGGTCCCGGGGGCCTCGGGGTGATTTCGGATGGCTAACGGGATGAAATTTGGAGTTTGGAGACTACTGAAGGGTTCTGGTATCTGGTATTTTTGCTTCTGCGGAAATGGACCGCAGAAGCGGTTCCGCAGAAGCGAAGGAGAAGTCGCAGGTGCGAAA
Organism: Nicotiana glauca; assembly: GCA_026770625.1. Lineage (NCBI taxonomy): Eukaryota > Viridiplantae > Streptophyta > Magnoliopsida > Solanales > Solanaceae > Nicotiana > Nicotiana glauca. Next base: position 51,544 of record MU668382.1, read on the forward strand.
GCTCCGCAGAAGCGGTCTTGCTTGTGCGAAAAATGCACCGCAGAAGCGGTGTTGTGGGTTGTGCGTTGGTTCCGCAGAAGCGAATTTGGGAACCGCTCCTGCGCTATCGCAGAAGCGGAGTTATGGTCTCAAAAGCAGTCAAAACCGCAGAAGCGACGTTTTTATCGCAAAAGCGAAAATGGCCTGGGCAGAAAGTTTAAGTTCTGGGAATGGGACTTCGTTCCCATTTCCCATTTTTGGCGATTGGAGCTCGGTTGAGGCGATTTTTGGTCCGATTTTCATGGGGAACAATGGGGTAAGTGTTCTTAACTAAAATTTGGTTATATAACTTGAATCTATTACGAGTTTTAGCGTTTATTCTGAGGATTTGTTGGAAAAAGGGTAGAAAACCCTCTTGGTTAGAAACAAGAATTTGAGGGGCCATTTGTGGTCCGATTTGGGTGTTCTTGGTATGTACAGATTCGTGGCGAGACGAGGATTCTGGAAATGTAAATTTCAAAATTTTTGGGGATGTGGGCCTGGGGCTCGGGTTTAGCCAATTTCGTGTTTTGAGTATTTTTCGAGTTCTTTCGATTGGGTTATGTCCCATTAGCATATTATGATATATTCCTTATGATTTTGGATAGATTTGATGCACGTGGAGACCGGTTTGAGGAGAAAGGACGTCGCGGACTAGAGCTTTCGCCGGTTCGAGGTGGGTAATACTTGTAAATGATGTCTTGAGGGTTTGAAATCCCGGACTTGCACATCATAGTGCTATAGTGAGGTGACTTGCACGCCGGATAACGGGCGTGGGGTAGAGCACCATTGGGGATTGTGACTTGGTCCATCCCGCTTCATAAAAATACTACCTAATTGCTTGGAGCTGAATTGACATCCTGTTAAAGGTATTAATTATCATGATTTGGACTGATTGTCATGTTTTGGGCTTCGTACCGAATATTTGAATCCTTCGAGGATTAAGTCATTGTTTTTGCATTACTATGCACATTTCTATCTCAGTCCAAGGTTTAAAATATTATTTTGCAAACTCAGCCATCTTTCTAAGATTTGAAAAACTTAATTGATATTTTACTAATATTTTTGCTGAGAACTGCTGTGTGACTAGTGCCCAAGGGGCTTATGTGTATTCATGACTATGCATGGTTCAGGCTGCACGCCGCAGCGGGAGTGATATTGATATTACGCTTGGGCTGTAGTAGCCCCTCCGGAGTCTGAACCCCCACAGTGAGCGCCAGGCGCCCAAATGGATCGGACTGTATGCCGCAGTGGTCATGTGCATTGCATTGCATTCATGCATTGGTTTCTGTTTGTACCACGTGGCATGACATTTAGCACTCATATATTATTGGCATACATGTATTACTTGCCTTGTTGACCAGACACCCTGGTGTAAATTGCTAAATGAGTGCTGAGCCCGAGGGGCTGATTTGTGTGCGGACTTGCACTATTTGATGTCGGATTTATGTATTTAACTGTTAATAAGGAAAGAAAGAGATATTTTTTCAAAAGAGGTTTTAAACTGAATCGGATATTTGTTTAAAAGGATTTTAATGGAATTATTACTGTCTAAAAAGTGTTGTACTGTATTTTTATAGCATGAGATAGTGCTCTTGCGTGATTTCTTTCTTCTCAGTAATATTTACTTTTATTACCGCTGAGTTGGAAGTACTCACTTTACTCCCTGCACCATGTGTGCAGATTTAGGTATTTTGGGAGCTTAGCTGAGCTCGTTGCTATTTCAGAGTTTTATTGGAGTTGTCGAGGTAGCTGTCTGACGTCCGCAGGACCCGACTCCTTCCCTACTTCTTTATTATTTTCTGCAATTTTGATCACTTGTTGTACTGGAGTATTACTACTCTGTATTGTTAGAGGCTCTAGACTCATGACCCCCAGGTCTTTGGTAGATTATTCAGTTAAGATTGTAGCTTTATTGCTGATAATGATAATCAAATGATTGGTTTGAGCTTCTTGCTCGGGTTGAGAGTGCAAATGGTCGGGCTTGCCTAGCAATTGTGTTGGGCACCATCACGACCGGGTTTGGGGTCGTGACACAAACATACACATTTTAATTGACAACTGTGCCAAGCATGAACTGCAGTCATTCGTTGATTGTTTCGCTGGGTATAATCATAAATGGATGGACGAGGAAGACGCGGAGAAAATGGATTTCATTATGCCGTGGGGGATGTATTGTTACAAGATGATGCCGTTTGCTTAACGAATGCTGGGACCACCTACATGAGGGCCATAACTACTATCTTCCGTGGCATGATACACAAAGAGATCGAGGTGTATGTAGATGACATCGTCATCAAATCCAAAAGAGCCACTGACCACATGGAAGACCTAAGGAAATTCTTTGACCGACTGAGAAGGTACAATCTTAAGCTGAATTCCACCAAGTGTGCATTCTGGGTTCCTGCCGGAAAACTACTTAGGTTCATCGTAAGTCACAGAGGAATAGAGCTGGATCCATCAAAGGTTAAGGGCCACTCAAGAATTGCAACCGCCAAAGAACAAGAAGGACGTGATGTGAGCACGTGATTTTTGCCTCGCTTAAATTACTCCTATACAAACTCTTAAAAATTAGGATTTTTCTTTAATATTTGATTTTAGGGAATTAATTGCATGATTTTTGTATTGTTTGCATTTTCTGTGTGCATTTTTAGTTGGCATAATCTATAAAAAAAAAATACCAAAAAATAACACATTTGCATTTAGAACCCAATTTTGTATTTTTAGGTTTACTGGTCAATTAATATAAAAAAAATAAGAGAAAAATAACAAAAATAGTCTTTTTACAATTTTTTTTTGTTTTTGTTTAGTTTTCTTTTTAAATTGCGATTTAGTTAGTTTTAGGAAAATCAATTAGTTTAATTTTAGTTTAATCCAGGTTTTTGTTAGTTTTAATTTTGCTTTTAACACAAAAACAAAAATCAAAAGAAATGAAATGAATGAAATTGAGTTGCCTTTAAATAAAAGAAGGAAATCAATTAGAATAAAAGAAGAGGAGAAATCTGGCCATTTATTTTGGTCCAATTCTAGCATCAGCCAAAACCAAACCCCCCAAGACCCGTTCAAAGGTTGCCCAACCCGCCTCAGGAAACCCAGTCCAGACCCCTTATAATGAAACGACGTCGTTTGGCTTGGATCAATCCTGGCCGTCTAGGATTGTTGATCCAATGGATGAGAACCCCCCATGCATTAATCCTTAAATGTCGGAACTCTCACCCCCTACCCCCTCTTTCATCATCTCTTAGAACCCCTAACACAAAAACCTTCAATCTCACCGTCCTCCGTCGCAAACCGCCGCCGGAAATCGCCCACGGCTGCGGCGAAGCTCCAACAGCCCCCAAAATTACACCGTAGCATCTCGTTCTTCTCCTCATCATGGACCCATGACTGGTTTCTTTCAAATCCCAACCAAAACCCTCAAATCAGTGAAACCCTAGCCGCCGCCGCCGCCTAAGGCGGCGCCACCACTCTTTCCCTACCAAATGACCACCCAACGACCACCTCCTTCCCTTCATCCTAAATATCTGCTTAGATTCCTATGAATCCCCTCAAAAACCTTCGAATTTCAAATCTAAGCCCCAGGCCCTAGGTTGAAAATCAGAAGGCTCACACGTTCCAAGATCCTTGTCTTGTTTCATCTTGGGATGATGTTTTTCGTCTGTTCATCACAAAGAACCAACGATTTATATCATTTCAAGGTCAAAACAGAGTTGTTCTTCATATTAAAGCCCAAACTAGTAAGTTTTCTTTTATTTAGTCATTCTTTTATTTCAATTGTTTGTTTTGTGTTCTACGCGTACAATTTGAATCACTAGTTATAGGTTTCTAATTTTGTTATAATCACATGGTTTATTTCTTTTTTCGCCACGTGCTGTTTATGTGATTTCCTCTGATTTAATTGCTCCCGTTCAGTATGATTGTTTGTTTTGATTTGTTTATTTACTGTTTTTGTTAGTTTAGTTTAGTAATAAAATTAGTTATATGATCCAACTTAATTTGTATTAGGTTAGTTTAGCTATTTTCTTCAGTTTGATTCAAGTTCTTTTGCCTTTAGTTAGGAATTTAGATTAGTGAATAGGATTTGGGTTATGTTTTGAGATCAGTAGGTCCATCAGAACTAGGTCACTTGACCAGACCATGGTCTGATAAACTTAAGTAATTTTGAGGGTATTCAGGGGTGTACTGGGGTAATTCAAAAGGGAATACTACAAATAACTAATTTGGAAACCCCTAGAAAATTCTAGATGGGGTTCCAATTAGAGTTTTCGTAATTTAGGGCAGTAACTTGGGCAACAAGCCAAAACCTTAGGGACTAAATTGTTAAAATTTGAAAATAAAAAAGGGACTAAAGGTGTAAATAGCAATCTGAAGGCAGCCCTTGGCTATGCCTATAAAAAGGCATGCATACTGCCTTGTTTAAAAAAAAGTTTTGGCATCTGAAAATTTACCCCAAAAGTTTCTACAAGTTTTGAAGGTCTGAAAATTTCAAATTCAAATTCAAAAAACAAACAGTTTGAAATCTGAGAGTGAGAGTTCCTTCTAGATCTAAAATCTTCCAAAAATAACACAAAAACTCCAAAAAAATTACTATTCCATTGAAATTTTCCTTAGATTAATTTTGAATCTCAGTTGTTAGTTCAAAGTTCTAGCTTAGATAGGGATATATTTCGATTTCTGAAGTTTCAGAGATTATCCTGGGTGATTTTGAGTTAGTTTGGGTTTATTCAAGTGGTTTTTCGGTGGTTTACTGGTTGAAATTTGTCCTGGGTTGTTTGATATTGCTTCTGGATTTATAACAAATCTCAAGTTGTTGATTCTTGTTACTGTACTGCGGTTGAAGTTGCTAACTATACCTTCTTCTCTTATTTTGCTTTGATTCCAGGTACACTTCCTGTAGCTCTTGAGTGTCTGAAATGAAATGAAATGATGCTCGCTTTTTTCTCCTTGTCTAAATTTGTTACTGCCTTTTAGCTAGATTCAGAATTTTATTGCATTTTATGTAAATAATTAAGGACCGTTCGGAATTGAGATGTGTAATTGTTAGGCTAGAAATCAGTTGGTTAGCATATCATAATTGTTTATATTAGACTGTACGAACTATTTTAGATTCATATGATTATTCTAAATGTGACACAGATTATAGTTTAGTAAGTGTTAACTCGGTTATTAGATGTTCAATTTCAAATTAAGGTGTTGTTAAATCATTGGAACTGCATTTCAAGTTTATAATTCTACTCTTAGCCATAAGGCGTTTAAATTAAGTCCAGTTATCTCTTTTATTTGAAATTTCAGCCGAGTTAAAGTGATTGTTAAAAACAGGTACAAAAAATGAGTATGTGTGCTAAGTTCAGCTAAACACTCCACATGCCATTTCACACTTGAGTTTTCAAATCAAAACATCGTTTCTATATCATGACTGAGTTTGATTGCATTAATCCAGTTGTCAAATCCTCTAAATATTTGTAAAATTTCGTTAGTTTAGATCTGAGTAGAAAATTTAGAATTAAATTGATAGTTGTATTTGAATTTGGAGTTTCCCTTTATTTATTATCCCTATTAATGAGGTCAATTGTTGGAAACCATTTCAATGATTTTGTTTTGGCTCGTCCATAGACCCAGGGTTGATAACCCACACCATTTGTCTTGGGCTTCAACATTACTGATGCAAGGCCTAGTTCCAGGCCTACCTATTTTCCCGTTTGGGCTTGCATCGAGGCCCAAGGCTGGTGGCCAAGTTCAACCATCTGAGTAGCAATGATTTCACTTTTATTCTGTTGGGCCTAGTTCAAAATTCAATATTGAAGGCTCGAATTTGTATTCAGTCCGGAGGTTTAATTTTATTACATAGGTTTTGGGCTTCCAAGCTAGATAGCATATTTGAATTAAGAGACTCTCCTCTTGTTCAAGTATAGGCCTGAGTTTGAGGCCCGAATTCCATGAATATTCTCTAATAATAGTCAATCACAATAATAATTACTTAAGGTCTTTTAGAGACAATCATTAATAGAAAAAATAGTTGTTCATTTATGATGGCTTTTAAAATAAAAATGAGGTGCGCCGCGCCAAATAAGAACTCATAAATCTCGTGGGCCTCTTTAAATACTTATATTAAAATACTTAGAATTCGTGCAGTACCATTTAGCGAATTTTCATGGCCTCCTGCAAAGTTAATAACACGCTAGTCGCTTTAGGCGCGTTCTTTAATAAATTTACCTTTCTAAATTCGGGTGTGCATTTCATGCAACCCAAATCTAAATCCCAAAATGTTGAATAAAATATGTTGAGGATCCGGGTGCATTTCATGTGACTTGATCCAAAAACATGTTTTAAATGACGTTCAATTTCCTAAAAATTAAATAAAAGCGGTAAATAATTTTAAAATTGCACTATAGGATAACATGTATTAAAATTAGATTTTAGCCAATTATAATAGTTTAAGAGACCGTGCTAGAACCACGGGATCCGAGGGTGCCTAACACCTTCCCTCGGGTCAACAGAATTCCTTATTCAGAATTTCTAGATCGCAGACTCCACTCGGGAAGTCGAAATTTCGTCGATTTGGGATTCAAGATAAATCGGTGACTTGGGACACCAAAAGAAAAATCCTATCCCAAGTGGCGGCTCTAAATAAATAAATAATCCTATTTTGAATAATGTCACTTTATATGGAAAAACTCCCTTATACATTATCCTTCGGGGTAGGTGTGTAAAAAAGGAGGTGTGACAGATGTGGCTACTCTGCTGGGGACACGAACCCAGAACTTCTATTCAGGGTTCAAGAATTCGAGCTTAGTATAATTGTTATATTTGGCTTTATCTGATTTTTCTACATGCTATATGTGCTAAATGTTTTACCGCTTTGATATATGTTGAATTGTATATATAAACTGTTACGAATCTCTTCCTCTCTCTGAGTCTTCTACATCTTGGAGAAGGGTGCACTTCGTGTAGCTTCTCTTCTGTTTAGAGTCTTTTCCCATTTGGAACGAGGGTTGGATAAGTTGCTAAGCCGGCAGAGCTTCTGTATCCCCAGTACGCTGCCTCCCTCTCGGCTCGAGTTGTCCGATCGGGTAAGCCAAGTCTAGACCAATAACCCTAGGGTTTAAACCTAGAAGAATAAAAACCTCATGTCGGATCCCTAGTAGGAACATTTGTTTGCATCATGTTAATTTAACTTAGGGGACTCAACACAGGGGTTGCGTCCATCTAGGACAGATGACCTGAAATGAAAAAGATCATCTTGATGCATCTTACGTTCCACTTGCGCATTTATTTGCTCGACTTTGCATGTTGACCGGACTGTATATAATGAGAGAAAATTGAGAAAAATAGCAGTGTAGCAAGGGTAACCACTTGTTTTGAAAAACCAATGCCCAAATAGTACCGAAATGTTGCCGGATTTTTGAAAAAAAAATGAAAAGGAAAATATTTAAAAAAAGAAGAAGAAAAGATTGTTTTTTTAGTTTGACAAATCTGATTGAACAACGCTAGTTTGATTCTCACCGGATGTGAGATACGTAGGCAACCCTCATCGGGCCTAACCTCCCATTTGCAAAATAGCCCAAAAATGTCAAATTTTATTTTTTGTCAAAATAAGTTAGGTGATGCCATTCTTGTTTTAAAATAAGCCGAATGCCCCCTAAAGGGCGCCAGAAGGCTATTTTTGTAAGAACAGCCACCCTGAGTCATTTTTAAATGGTTTGCGGGCACATCCTTAAAATCTCCCTGCCGGAAGTGCTGAAAGGCCGTATCTGCAAAACTAAGTCCTTGTTTTTTTCTAAATAAAGAAAATCTTTGCCAAAATAGCCATTTTCCTCTTTTAGGTCAAAATAAGTCATTAAATCCCCTTTAAAGTAATGTGCAGCATGAATACCATTGACATTGAACCCTTCTCAGTCTTGAGTGAGATCCCTTTGAAGCTACACATATGGTGGAATGACTTGGGAAAAGGTAGCAGAGAAACTGTGATCAAGGTTTTGGGTGGTCTCATTGGATTGTTGAACATCAAACCAAGAACGGATATTATTGAGGCACTAATACCATTCTGGGATCTAACTCGTAATGTGTTCTGGTTCTCGGACTTTGAGCTTACACCCACACTAGAGAAGATTATGGATATGCGGGTCTCAATGGGAACCTCAGGAGTAGATACCCATTGGCATCGAGACCGGTAACTCTCCATAGATTATTGGACTTGTTGAGCATCAGTCGGGACATTCAAGATAAGCATCTTGCAGAGGGGTGTTGCACACTGCATTTCTTATACCACTGATTTGGCAACCTGAAAGGTTTTGAGGAGCCCAACACCGGTTTGACACACGCCGGAAACAAAGATAAATGGGAGGCCCAGCGGGGGTTGGCTTTCATGGTAGCTTCCCTGGGGGTCGTAATCTGTTCAAGGAAAGACGGTCACAAAGACATTGGCCTTGTAAGAATGTTGGATGTTTCCATAAAGAATTCTAACAGCATGGTGGTTCCCTTGATTATGGCGGAAATATATCGAGATTTGACCATGTGCCGAGAGGGTGTCAAATTTTTTTAGGGTTGCAATTTGTTGTTACGGTTATGAATACAGGAGCACCTTTGTCATCGCACGGGGTATATGAACTATGGTTTAACCGGGCTAAGTTGTATTGCGGAGTTTGGAACCCGTGTAACAGGTATTGAGTTCCCCAAGGGCATTGAGGCTTGGTTGTCATGCTTGAGATCTTTTACTGCGCACAAAATTGAATGGGATTTTGGATGGCTTCCCGTTACTGAAACTGTATACACATCGGCGAAAGTACCTTATATTCTTTTGACGGGCATTTGAAGCATCCAACCCTGCGCTCCCTACCGAGTCTTGCGGCAACTTGGAAGATTCCAAACTGTTCACAATGACGAGGACCTGAGTGGGAAAATCATTGAGTTAGGTCCAAAAGTTGCATTTCCGGAAGGAAAAAACCGACATATATGGAATGAGTGCTGATTCCTTGAGCCTAAAACTATGGTACAGGATCAGGCCAGAGGCGAAGTGGACCCCAAATACTTGGTCTGGTTTGGAAAAAGATTTCAAATTCCCGAGAGATTCGCCAAAAGTCCACATGTACAAAAATTCACTAATGGGGCCCAGGTACAATGGGATTGGGTAGCAAAAGAAAAGGAGTACAGGGCCCAAATAGGAGCATTGGAAAAGCAAGTTCATGATCTCCGGTTTGAAAACCGCTTGCAAGTCGCAGCCGATGAAGGTGATAAAAAGAAACTGACCCAAGAGAATGAAGCTCTCAAGGCTCAAATCTAACAAATGAAAATAGCAGTTAAAAATCAGGAAAGAAGTCGGTATGATGAGAGGTTGATAAAAGGGCTGAAGAAGAAAGTCATAGAGTGCTAGGAAGAGTTGGAGAAAGCTGAAGGAGATATGCAAGAATCCGGGCACAGTGGGCAAAGAAGACAGAGGAAAGAGCCCAATTTGTGCAACAAATGAAAAAAAATTATGAGGGAACCATCACTAATATGAAGAGAAAATGAACACCCTTGAAGATAAGGCAACCCGGCAGGACAAAGAATTTTAGGCGGAGAGGGAACAATGCTACAGCTAATTGCCGAGATGGAGAAAGAAATAAAGCTATTGCAAGACCATCATTTCCACGAATCCCAGGTGTTAGAGGCTCGCGACCAACAATTAAGCTGACTACTCCAGGAAAAGGGCCGGATCAGGGAAAGAATCAGAGGCATTGCAAATTATATTGTCATGAAATGTCAAGCCGGCGAAAGAATGGGCCGTACCACTTTCTTTGCGACAATGATAATACTTGTTCGTCAGGTTATGAATGATTTGGAGCAGTTACAAAGGAGTCTTGCACGCAGGCCTGTGGCGATGCCGAATGATGCCCCGCGGGCCCCAGTATTTGAAGTTTTGATGTATTCCTAGTTATCGAGTCTATGTTTCATTATTTTGAGTCTGTTTTGTAATTTTCCTTGTTAAGAAAAACAAATAGTCTAGTATCTTTGTAATCGGAGTTTTATTAATGAAAAATTGAAAAATCCCAAAATTGTTTCCTTATGTTTGCATTTATTTGCAAGAACTACGCTTGGTCTGATTCATGCAGAGTCATGATACGTAGGTAATCTCCATAAGATTCGCCCGTAACCCTAAGGAAAAAAAAGAAAAACGAGGGAAGGAAATAAAAGGAAAAACAGAGTGGTAAAGAAACACAAAAAAGAAAGGCAAGAAAGAAAAGAAACAATGGAGAAGAAAGAAAATCAAAATGAGAGAAAACCAAGAAAGCAAAAGCAAGCAAGAAGAAGTCAAAACAAAAGAAATGGGAAGAAAGCCGGGATGACGCATGTAACCGTGGAAAACATGTAGACACTCATTTAACTATATTGGTGCATCACACCCCAATGTGCGGTTACCTATCTATTACTTGTCTCAAACTAACCGTTGTTGCTGTCAAAATTCCAGCTTAGGTATTTAGAAAAGGTGGTTGGTTTTGGGTAAGCTGGCATCGCATTGATATTTCACCAAATCAAAAGGAAGTACAGAGATGTCATCTGAAATGACTTTGCCACCAATTCCCATCACTGAAGACAGCCCCATCTCAAGGATCCCAGCCACCGAGTCTGCCACAGCTGAAGAAAATCGGATATTACGTCTCCGAATGACGGAGATGTGGGACGCATGGACCAATGGCAGGGAGACTCCAAGTGCTATCCCGGGCTTTCCTGAACTGTTCCTGAGAACTGGGGGTACTTCTAACATCCCCATCAGTCACCCGAATACCCTGTCTGCTCACTTTATAGGGACACCTTATGAGGTATGCCCCCAGGTGTTCACATCAGGGGCAACTCCCAATATATTTACTGCTCCGCCACCACACATCCTTTACTGCCAAGGCCCGCTTTTGATTCCTCGGCCTTCACTTTCTAAAATCCCATATTTCAAACAGATCCTCCTCAATATCCTACATACACTTACTCTCAGCCACCACCATTTGACTTTACACCAGGATAAGATAAAACTCTCAAAGCTCTTGAACAAGATGAGATGGCGAAAAGAATGAGGAGCCTTGAGCAGAGCTTAAAGAATATGCAAGGCTTAAGCGGGTAGAAAAGTGTATCCTATACCGATCTGTGCATGTTCCCTCACGTGCACCTGCCTATGTGATTTAAAACACCAAAGTTTGAAAAGTATGATGGGCATGGCGATCCCATTGCTCACCTGAAAAGTATTATAATCAGTTGTACGGGGCCGGCAAAAAAGAAGAGTTGTTGATGGCATACTTCGGAGTAAGCTTTGTAGGCATTTCCTCAGAGTGGTATATGGACCAATACATCTCACGATGGCACATTTGGGACGATCTTGCCAGAGATTTTGTAAGGCAGTTTCAATACAACATCGACATCGCACCAGACCGGAACCCCTTGACAAATTTGAAGAAGAAACCCTCGGAAAGCTTTAGAGAATATGCTATTAAATGGCGTGAACAGGCATTGAGTGTGAAACCTCCCATGGATGAAGTAGAAATGGTTATTATCTTCCTTCAGGCCCAAGAAGCAGATTACTTCTAGAACATGATGTCCGACATGGGCAAACCTTTTGCAGAGGCAATCAAGATTAGTGAAATGGTAGAGAATGGTCCGAAAACAGGCAAGATTTTGAGTCAGTCGGCCATCAGAGCAACCTCCCAAGCCATGCAAGGCGGGTCTGGAGGAATGTCCAAAGGTAAAAAGAAGGAGTAAACAGTTATAGCAGCATCAGGGGGAAGAAGATATCGGGCTCCTAGACCTGTGTTCTCTGAAAGAACCCCTCAACACTACTATCCTCATTCTGATATGGCTTATGCTCCCCCGCCTTATGAGGTCATGAACGCTTAACCCTTTTCCCGACCGCAGCCACAGGCCAACAGAAATCCACCCCCATTTCCAAGAAATCAACCTCCTCACCAGAACCACTATAATCCTCGACCTCCGCAGAATAACTTCCGCCCTCGGGAACCACCCAGAAGACCAAACTTTACACCAATCGGCGAACCCTACTCCAGTTTGTTCCCGAAGCTTGTTCAAATGAATTTGCTGCAACCCATAACCCAAAACAAGCAAAACCTGGAATCACCATTCTATCAGCGGGCCGTCTGATGTGCTTATCACTCAGGAGCTGATGAGCATAGTACAAACAACTGTTGGACGTTGAAAAAAGCTGTGGAAGATTTGATAGAATAGGGAAAGATATTGCTGAGGGACGAGGAAGTACCAAATGTGACCAACAATCCGTTGCCCACTCACAACAACGGGCCGATAATCAAGATGATTTGTGAAGACATGGAGTTTGATCCAGCCTTGAAAGCTATAATTGCTATCGCTAATGCAGAAAGGAAGCCCAAGGTAGCCTCGAAGTAATAGAAAGGGGAAAAGAAGAATAAAATCGCCAAGACTGAACCTGAGAAGAAGGCTGAAACAAAAGCAGAGACGGTGCCTCCTAAAAATGGAATTCTCTATGTTCCGCGAGGCCACCAAGAAAAGCCACTGGTTGTGAGCACTACAAAGAAAGTTGAAGTGAAAAAAAGAACACAAATGTATGTACCGAAAGGAGCTTATGTGGTATGGGGGACAGTTAAATCGCCTCAGCTGAATGAGCCAGTAGTTATTGGACGCGTACCACAGAAGCCGATGACGGACCCCGCCACGGTGCCATGGAATTACCAGCAGACAGTGGTTATATACAAAGGAAAAGAAATATCGGGAGAGCTTTCGGGAAGTACCTTTGCTGAGAAATATTCAAATGTACAAGAGGTAAACAATGCCACGTGAAAGCACTTTCCATCCAAGAAGCATGTGAGTACTGAGGAAGCAGAGGCTTTCTTCTAGAAAATGAAGATGCCTGATTATGAGGTAGTAGATCAATTGAGAAAATATCTTGAACAAGTGTCGTTGCTGTCATTAGTGACGAAATCCTCCGAACATCAGAAGATCTTAATGAAAACTCTGAGTGAGGCGTATGCGCCAGTTGAAACTTCAGTCGAATAGCTCGAAAGAATGGCGGAAAGGTTCTCCGCTGTCAATCAAATCTCCTTTAGTAAAAATGACTTGACTCCAGAGGGAGCGGCTCACAACAAAGCCTTGCATCTGACTGTCAAGTGTGAAGGTTACTATGTCAACCGAGTTATGGTGGATGGAGGCTCGGGTGTTGACATTTCCCCACTTTCCATACTACAGGGAATGGAAATTGGGACTGGAAGGATTTAACGTCTGTGTAAGAGCCTTTGATGGCATTAAAAGGGATACAATCGAAGAAATTGATCTGATATTAACTATTGGCCCGGTGGATTTCAAGGTGACTTTCCAAATATTGGACATGGATACATCTTACAATTTTCTTCTGGGAAGTCCCTTGATCCATACTGCGGGAGCTGTACCCTCCACCCTCTACCAAATGATGAAATTCGAGTATGAAGATCAGGAAATTGTGGTCCATGGAGAAGACGAGCAGTCCATTTATCGGGACTCATCTATCCCATGTTTGGAAGCGCGGGAGTGAAGTGAGCACATAGTCTATCAAGCATTTGAAGTTGTGGTGGCGGATCAGCATGAGGAAGGAAACCCTTGCCCTTAACCTTTCTTGTCCAGTGCCTCGATCATGGCAGCGAAGGAGATGATTAGACATGGTTTCAAGCTGGGAAAAGGCCTTGGAAAGTCTCTGCAAGGCATATCTGAGCTAGTGACTTTGCCTACGACTGAAAAGTTCTTCGGGATAGGCTTCCGCCCTACCCTAGATGATGTAAAATGGGCAGATGAGAGAAAGAGGGAAGGATGGGTCTTACCACAACCATTGCCACATCTGTATGAGACCTTTGTCAAACCTAAGTACAGTGAAGAGGAAGATGATGAGGTTTTTACAGCTGAAAAAATTGAAGAGATATGTGGGGCTATGAGAAAAGTACTCTACGAAACCCACATTGTTCAGCCAGGAGAGGGCACTAGCACCGTTGAGGTGTTATACATGGGACCAGGCACCAAGCTTCAAAACTTGAAGGCTATGCCATTCCCGATCAAGCGGGAGTCCCGGTAGACCCGTCCTGCTACTTTTTCTGCATCCCGAGTTATTCTAGGGTGTAACTCTGATGTTTTCTATAGTTTCTTCTCTTTAAATTCCTGAATGTGAACCCTATTGTCTTCAAAATTCTAACAATTGAAATCAATATTTCATCGTTCATTTTTCTTTATCCTCTCTAATTTTGCTATTTTTCTCCTTCATTTCTTCTCTTTCGCTCTAATAATGCAACTTTAAATAACATGACATGCTTGTGGACCTCATGCCTAGATCCCAAAACACTATCACATTTCGAAATAATGAACCAAGAGTCGAAATGCAAATAAGGTAACCTTGAGGAAATAAAACAAAGAATTGGAATAATTGAAGGAAAATTGGTTCGCGGGTTGGAAAGGTCCATACATTACAACAAAAGAGTGTGTTGTACTCATGGCACATCCGGGCAGTTGTACCAACAAAGAATGGCCTGCGCTTATAACAAGAAAGTGTGTCCCAGGAATTTAGAAGTGGGACAACTCCTGTTAAGACGCATTCTCCCTCATCACCTGGAAGCAAAAGGAAAATTCGCTCCTAATTGGAAGGGTCCATACATCATTCGGAAAATATTGCATAGAGGAGCATTGTATTTCGGATATATCGAAGGAAATGATCCTAAAATAGCTGTGAATGCAGATGAAGTAAAAAGGTACTATGTCTAGACCTTCTATGATGATGACTTTGCGCAGTTGAGATGACGAAGGCTTTCCTTCTCGCTATCCAAACACTATCAACCTTTTGCAAACCCATTTGAGCCATTTACTCTTCTTTGGCTACCCTCTTTGGAACCCGGAAATACCATTGAAAAAAAAGAAAAAAAAGAAAAAGAAAAAGAAAAAGAAAAAGAAAAGAAAAGAAAAAAAGGAAAAGAAAAATAAAAAGAAAAAGAAAAGAAATAGAAAAGAAAAACGAAACAAAAACAACAAAAACAAAGTTCCATGAACTATGTTTGACTTGATTCAGAAAGGATACGTAGGCAGCCTCTCACTGAGGTTCAGTCACACCAAAACGAAAATCCTAATTCCCCCAAAATTTGAAACTAGGGCAGATGATATAATGGTTCTTCCAGGAGTCAAAGTTGTACTTCCGTCCAAAATTCTTTTACCCAAAATCTTGTCCAAGTCCTTCTGATCAATTGGCAAAGGTATGGGAATTGAAAACAACATTGCTGGAATTTGATTGAGAGAAATAAAATGAGAGAGTCTTGTCGGTGAAAATCTTCGGGCACCATAAGGCGACGATGAGTATAGAAATCGAAAATGAGAGAGTCTGCTTAGTGAAAACTCGAAAAGAACACTATCATGCGATAGTGAGAAGAGAAATGAGAGAGGTCGATTGGTGAAAACCCACAAAGGGCGCTGTCAGCCGAAAGGAAAATATCTCACCATTAAAAGAGTCCTGGCAAGGTTCCCTGGTTTTGAAATGCGGATCAATAGGGTTTATGAGAAGCTGGAAAGTTTGTATGGGTCGGACATCCAGTCCAAGAAGCATGTCATGTCCATTTGAAGTCAGCATGCACCCCCAGATAAGTCCTTCCTTTCCCCCCGAAAGGGACGCCTCCCTTTTAAACTCATATGCTTGCCTTTGGTACACTTCTTCTTTGAATTCCTTTCGGTTTAACTCTGATTTCGAGACTATTAGAAAGAAAGGTGGCAGGACTGGTTTTATAGGGCTTCTCCTGGCAAAAGCCAAAGAAAATACACAGCCTCAGCGGGTGCGTAAGAACAATCCCGACTGGCCATGGTGCTTAACGCTTTCAAAGCAAAGACATTGAAGAGGAAATAAAGCCAAACAAAAAGGTCCTAAGACCAGAACAAAATGAAAAGGCCAGAGCCCACACGGGCGAGTCATCATGAAATCCTAAAAGTTGAGTCTTGTAGGTTTGAAAAGAGATTCACCCTCAAAGCCAGCAAGCAGCAAAGTTCTCAATGGAAATTGGGCTGGGATCAAGCAATTGAGATGGTCAAGGCCACAAAACCAACCACCATTTCAAACTAACAAATTGTTCTTTGTTGAAAGTTAAAACAGGTGTAATTCAAAGCAACCATGCAAGAAGCAGGTGCAACCCAAAAGAGAAAAGAAATGCGCAAGCGCTGAAACAGCTTTGCAACAGGGAATCGACCGAAAATGAAGTTTCTCCCCAAATTCTTTCATGCGTTTTGCTAAATAAAAGGAAACAAATAAGAAGAGAAGAAAAAACAAGAAGAAAGAAAGAAGAAAAAGAAGTGAAAATGAAAATCCCAAAAGAAAAAGTCATGTAGCATAGGGCCCCATTTCCCTAGATATCCCGGCATAACCCAAGGAGCTTTTTTCTTTCCATCCCGGCATAACCTGTGGATCTCCCTGGCATAACCCAAGGAGCCTTTTTCTTTCCATCCCGGCATAACCTGTGGATCTCCCTGGCATAACCCAAGGAGCCTTTTTCTTTCCATCCTGGCATAACCTGTTGATCTCCCTGGCATAACCTAAGGATCTTTTTTTCTTTCCATACCGGCATAAACTGTGGATCTCCCTGCATAACCCAAGGAGCCTTTTTGTTTCCATCCCGGCATAACCCGTGGACCTCCCTGGCATAACCTAATGAGCCTTTTTCTTTCCACCCTGGCATAACCTGTGGATCTCCCTGGCATAATCCAAGGAGCTTTTTTTCTTTCCATCCCAGCATAACCCGTGGATCTCCCTGGAATAACCTAAGGTGCCTTTTTCTTTCCATCCCGGCATAACCTGTGGACCTCCCTAACATAACCCAAGGAGCTTTTTTCTTTCCATCCCGGCATAACCCGTGGATCTCCCTAGCATAACCAAGGAGCCTTTTTCTTTCTATCCCGTCATAACCCGTGGATCTCCCTGGCATAACCCAAGGAGCTTTTTTTTTTATCTCGGCATAACCGTGGACCTCCCTGGCATAACCCAAGGAGCTTTTTTCTTTCAATCCCGGCATAACCCGTGAACCTTCTGGCATAACCCAAGGAGCCTCTTCTTTCAATCCTGGCATAACCCTTGGACCTCCCTGGCATACCCCAAGGAGCCCTTTTTTTCTTTCAATCCCGGCATAACCCGTGGATCTCCCTGGCATAACCCTAGAACCTTTTTCTTTTCCAGCAAAACCCGGTCATTTTCCAGCATAACTTGGTAATCCTCCCAATTTAAGGTTTCATTCCCAAGGATACACAATTCTGATTTTATCAATTAGATATGTGTCACAAGTAACTCACGAAATTTTCCAAGTGAAAACTGGGGCATAAAAATTTCGTTTGTTTGTTTGTTTTGGTGTCTTAAGTAGGTTTGACATCGAGGCACAGGGGTTCGAGATGACCTACAGAATGAGTCTCCATCAAGAATAAATAAAAGAAGAAAAAACAAAAAAGAAATGAACTCAAATGTTGAGGCAAATAAAGGTGTGGATTGCTCAAATTTGATTGAAGTCACAAGCTCCGCCTATCTCGCTTTGACACAGTGCTGCAGAAAGAAACAACACCTACAACTTGCGAGCATCAAGATTCCTATCAGAGGCCACAGAATAACCAGCTAAGACTCAAGATCAAGCTTCAAGAGATTTATAGATAGGAATCTTGTAACTCCTAGTTGATAGGCATAGATAGCTTATCTTTGATTTTCCTTTTGGTGTAATAAGGAGGTCAGCAAGAAGTAGCAGCAACAACCACAGTGAAATCACAGCTCCTGGTAGTCCCAGCTACCAAACCTTCCAAAACTACACTGACCTGATTACTTTATAGCTAAGGATATGTAGGCAACCTTTGAAGCAGGGTTCGGTCAGACGGTTTTCAAAAAATACTTCTCATGCAGTGCCAAGTACGCAAAAATCTCTCATGATTTCTCATTTGTCTTTGCCCGAAAACCCTTCGTGTCTCCGAGCAAAGAGGGGCAGCTGTGAGCACATGATTTTTTCCTTGCTTAAATTACTCCTATAGAAACTCTTAAAAATTAGGATTTTTCTTTAGCATTTGATTTTAGGGAATTAATTGCATGATTTTTGTTTTGTTTGCATTTTTTGTGTGCATTTTTAGTTGGCATAATCCATAAAAAATACCAAAAATAACACATTTGCACTTAGAACACAATTTTATATTTTTAGGTTTACTGTCAATTAATATCACAAAAATAAGAGAAAAATAACAAAAATAGTCTTTTTACATTTTTTTTTGTTTTTGTTTAGTTTTCTTTTTAAATTGGGATTTAGTTAGTTTTTAGAAAATCAATTAGTTTAATTTTAGTTTAATCCAGGTTTTTGTTAGTTTTAATTTTTCTTTTAACACAAAAACAAAAATCAAAAGAAATGAAATGAAATTGCGTTGCCTTTAAATAAAAGAAGGAAATCAATTAGAATAAAAGAAGAGGAGAAATCTGGCCATTTATTTTGGGCCAATTCTAGCATCAACCCAAACCAAACCCCCCAAGACTCGTTCAAAGGTGGCCCAACCCGCCTTAGGAAACCCGGTCCAGACCCCTTGTAATGAAACGACGTCGTTTGGCTTGGATCAATTGTGGCTGTCTAGGATTGTTGATCCAACGGATGAGAACCCCCCATGCATTAATACTTAAATGTCGGAACTCTCACCCCCCACCTCCCTTTCATCATCTCTTAGAACCCCTAACACGCAAACCCTCAACCTCACCGTCTTCCGCCAAAAATCGCCGCCGGAAATCGCCCACGACGGCGGAGAAGCTCCAAATGCCACCAAAATTACACCGTAGCATCTCCTTCTTCTCCTCATCATGGACCCATGACTGGTTTCTGTCAAATCCCTCCCTTCATCCCAAATCTCTGCCTAGCTTCCTATGAATCGCCTCAAAAACCTTCGAATTTCAAATCTAAGCCCCAGGCCCTAGGTTGAAAATCAGAAGGCTCACACATTCCAAGATCCTTGGCCTGTTTCATCTTGGGATGATGTTTTTCATCAGTTCATCACAAAGAACCGACGATTTATATCCTTTCAAGGTCAAAACAGAGTTGTTCTTCATATTCAAACCCAAACTAGTAAGCTTTCCTTTATTTAGTCATTCTTTTATTTCAATTGTTTGTTTTGTGTTCTAAGCCCACAATTTGAATCACTATTTATAGGTTTCTGATTTTGTTATAATCACATGGTTTATTTCCGTTTTTCTCACCTGCTGTTTATGTGATTTCCTCTGATTTAATTGATCCCGTTCAGTATGATTGTTTGTATTGATTTGTTTATTTACTATTTTTGTTAGTTTAGTTTAGTAATAAAATTAGTTCTATGATCCACCTTAATTAGTATTAGTATAGTTTAGCTATTTTCTTCAGTTTGATTCAAGTTCTTTTGCCTTTAGTTAGGAATTCATATTAGTAAATAGGATTTGGGTTCTATTTTGAGATCATGTCATGACCCCAATTCACCCTCCATGAACATGTCGTGATGGCACCTAGTTCCTATAACTAGGTAAGCCCAACAATGCGGAAAATAACAACCTAACTTGCGGAATAATTAATTAAAACTGAACATATTAAAATAATAACTGCGTATAAGGTTGCTCGGCCGATACAACTCAAAACAGAATGCGGAAGTCTACAACTCAATCCCAAAACCCGAAAATGCACGGGAACCATAGGCTAACAGAAACTTAGTACGCTGCTCTAACTCCAGAATATCTAAACAACTTAGGGAAAAGAAATAACCTATATACTAAAGCTGGAACATAATAGAGACTTCTGGCCTGCGGACGCGGCAGATATAACTCGAAGTCTCCGTGTATCTCCTCGCCTCAAGGATAGTACGCTTGGGTGGAAGAACCTGGATCTGCACATGAAAAACATGCATAGAAGGGGCATGGGTACACCACAGCCGTACTTAGTAAGTGACAAGCCTAACCTCAGTTGGGTAGTGACGAGGAAGGTCATGGCCCTACTGAAGTAAAAGTATAATAGTAAATTAACAGTATGAAAGAAATGACAGTAATAATGAGTACAACAGTGGAATCAAACAAGCTAAACAAAGCAATAACAAATACGCAAAGAACGGAACAAACATAGAATAAGTACAGCCCAATATCAATGGTAACAATAAGGATCTCCCTGGATACCGTCCTGTAGTCCTTTTCTCAACTGTCGAGTGGATCTCCCGGGATACCGTCCCGTAGTCCATCACATATGAAATTCCGAAGGATCTCCCAGGATACCGTCCCGTAGTCCAACCATCAATATGCAGGGGGGATCTATCGGGAATCTAACCCGCAGTCCCAAAGTAAAAGTGCAGGGGGATCTATCTGGAATCGAACCCGCAGTCCCAAAGTAAACAAACAGGGGGGGGAGCTACCGGAATCCCACATCCGTAGTTCCAATATAAATGCGCAACCACAATCAGAGAATATTCAGAAAATGAAGTACAACAATACAAAGCAACATATAGTTGTAACCTATCATGCTTCACGTAGTACAATTAAGGCAACTTAAGAAAATAGGCAATTTGGATCTACTAAAAAGGCTTATCTAAACTAACACAGGCTGTAATGGCAATTAGAATAAAGCGAATAAGAAAGAATCTCAGTTCAAACATTTTAAGTAAAAATCGAATTTTCAACAATTAGCTCAAATACGCGCTCGTCACCTCACGTACAAGGCATTCAATTACCAAATATCACATTCTAAGGGGAAGGGTCCCCCACACAAGGTTAGACAAGCCACTTACCTCGAACAAGTGTAAGTCAACCCGAAACCACGCTTTTTCCACGAGTACCCGACTCCAAATGGCTCAAATCTATTCAATAAAATTGCATATTGTAAATAACACCTTAAATAACTGATTCCACAATTATATTTTAAGCTAATACACAAAATTAGGTAAAATGACCAAAATGCCCCTCGGCCCCACATCTCAGAATCGGGTAAAAATTATATTTTCAGAATTCTCATACCCTCACGAGTCTAACCATACCAAAATTATTCAGTTCCGATACCATTTTGTCCTTTAAATCATCATTTTACATTTTTGAAAGGTTTCACAAATTTTCTTCCCAAATTCCATCCAAATTACGAATTAAATTATGAATTCAATGATATATTCATGTACTCTAGCCAAATTTGAGTTAGAATCACTTACCTCGATGAATTTCTTGAAAAACCTTCGAAAAATCACCTAAATTCGAGCTCTCTAAGTCAAAATATCAAATAAATCTCAAAACCTCATATTTATAGAGTGCCCACGGATTCCCACCTCCGCGGACGCACAAAAATGACCGCGGTCCACGCAAAACAAGTGCGGGCCGCGCACAAACGACCGCGGGCGCTCCAACTTTTGACTACAGTGACAGGCTTCAGTATTTTGGCCATAACTGTCTCTACAGATGTCCAAATTGTGATATTGTTATCTTTCTAGAAACTAGACATGAAGGGCTACAACTTTTGTATTTAAATCATCTCAAAATTCCTTGTAGATCAAAATATATGAGCTTCCGAAGTAGGACCAGCGGGAAGGTTCTTCACCGCGGCCGCGTCCCTTTTTGTACGGTCCACGCGACGCCTATCGCAGCCGTGGCCGCTTTTGTGCGGTTCGCGCTGCACTCACCGCGGGTGCACTCTTTTTTGTGTGGACCGTGTGGGCGAGTTCTGAGGCCTGCAACCCTTCTGGACCTGCTACAGCTATAATTTTTGGCTTAAAACATCCCGGAATTCACCCGAATTGTCGGGACTTCAAACCAATTGTACCAACACTTCCTAAAATATTATTCAAACTTGCTCCATTCATCAAAATACTTCAAACAACATCAAATCTCTCAAAACACATCGGATTCAAGCCTAAGTTTCTAAAATCTTCCGAAACACGTTTTTGATAAAAAAAATCCAACTAAATCACGTCCGAATGACCTGAAATGTTGCACACATATCTCAAATCGCCTAACGAAGTTACAGCAACTCTCGGAATTCATTCCGACCCTCAGATCAAAATCTCACTTATCAACTGGAATTCACCTAAATAGTAAATTTGCCAATTCAAGCCTAATTCTACACTAGACCTCTCACATTCCTAACCCCGAAATCACATAACAGAGCTAAAGGAACCATCAGATTTCCATTCCGAGTCCGTCTTCACAATGTTCTGACTACGGACCACTTTTCGACACTTAAACTCTCATTTAGGGACTAAGTGTCCCAAAACTCTCTGAAACTCAACACCGAATGTCTCGGCAAGCCAAAATAGCAGAAATGAACTTGGGGGAATAAATAAAAAGGGGATCAGGACGTAAATTCTAAAAACGACCGGCTGGGTTGTTACGTCCTCTCACACTTAAACATTTGTTCGACCTCGAACGAGCATAAAGGACATACCTAAAGTAGTGAAAAGATGAGGGTACTGGCTGCGCATATCTCGCTCAGTCTTCCAAGTCGCCTCCTCGACCGGCTGACCCCGCCATTGAACCTTTACTGAAGCTATGTTCTTCGACCTCAAATTTCTAATCTGCATGTCCAATATAGCCACTGACTCCTCAACATAGGATAGATCCTTGTCCAACTGGACTGAACTGAAATCCAACACGTGCGACGGATCACCGTGATACCTCCGGAGCATTGAAACATGAAATACCGGATGAACTCCTGCCAAGCTGGGAGGTAAGGCAAGCTCATAAGCAACCTCCCCAACATGTCTTAAAACCTCAAAGGGGCCAATAAACCTTAGACTCAATTACCCTTTCTTCCCAAATCTCATAACGCCCTTCATAATCAAAACTCGAAGCAGAACCCGCTCTCCGACCATATACGAAACATCACGAACCTTCTTGTCCGCGTAACCCTTCTGTCTGGACGAGGCTATACAGAGTCTATCCTAAATCGCTTTAAACTTTTCCAACGAATCCTGAACCAAGTCTGTGCCCAATAGTCTAGCCTCTCCCGGTTCAAACCAACCCACCAAAGACCTGCACCTTCTACCATATAGAGCCTCATATGGCGCCATCTGAATGCTGGACTGATAACTGTTGTTGTAAGCAAACTCAGCCAATTGCAAGAACTGATCCCAAGATCCTCCAAACTCAATCACACACGCATGAAGCATATCTTCTGGAATTTGAATAGTGCATTCAGACTGTCCGTCCATCTGGGGTGAAATGTTGTGCTTATTGTCACTCGAGTACCCAATTCCTGCTGGACAGCTCTCCAGAACCGTGATGTGAACTGAGTACCCCTATCTGAAACAATAGAGACTGGAATACCATGCAGACAAATAATCTCCCGGATATAAATCTCCACCAACCGCTCTGATGAATAATTAGTACACACAGGAATAAGGTGTGTGGACTTGGTCAGCCGATATACAACAACCCAAATGGCATTAAATTTCTTCGCAGTCAGAGGTAGACCAACTATAAAATCCATGGTGATCCGCTCCCATTTCCAATCCGAAATCTCTATTTGCTGAAGAAACCCACCTGGCCTCTGGTGTTCATACTTCCCCTGTTGACAGTTGAGGCATCTGGCTAATATTCGACTATATCCTTCTTCATCCGCCTCCACCAGTAGTGCTGCCTTAAATACTGATACATCTGCGTGGCACCAGGATGGATGGAATACCGCGAACTATGGGCCTCTACTAGAATTAACTCTCGAAGCTCATCAACATTGGGCACACAAATTCGACCCTGCATCCTCAATACCCCGTCATCTCCAATGGTCACATCTCTAGCATCGCCATGCTGAACCATGTCCTTAAGTACAAATAAATGAGGATCATCGTACTGCCGCTCCCTGATACGGTCGAATAAAGAAGATCGAGAAACAACACTGATGACGTCTAAATCCACTACTAAAAAGAAATAGACACGGTCGCATGAAATATAATTTACCCAACTATGAGTCGGGGTCGAATCCCACATAGAACAATGTGCAGGAGATTAGGCATGTAAGAAAATTATCGCTAGTTGCGCAAAGCCAAACACTAAGAATTTTGATTGGAAAATATTTTAT
>MU668389.1:8276-26901 GCA_026770625.1 Nicotiana glauca
ATATATATATATATATATATATATATTATGTATTGAATTACTTTCTAGACTAATCAACCACCAAGTTGATCTTAGAAATTGGGATCCCATTAAAATTGGCCATAAGGGCCCCCTTTTTATTTGCGGATGATATAACTCTTATGGAAAAAGCTAATAAAAAAACAAGTCGTTGCATAAAAAAATGCATGGACTTATTCACTATGGAATCTAGTCTAGCCATCAATGAAGCTAAATCAAGTATTTTCATCCCGACAAATTTCTCAAAAGACCAATCAAACTTCCTAACATCTCTTTTTCGTATAAAATCTACCAATAAATTTGGAAAATACCTTGGTTTTCCAATTCTTAACCATTACCCTAAAGTCAAAGATTTCCAATACATCTTGGACAGGTTACATTCCAAACTATCCCATTGGAAATGACTTTTTCTTAATATGATTGGACGTACCACCATAGCAACTAGTACCCTAGGAGCAATTCTTTCCCATTTAATGCAATACACTCTTCTTCCCCCCAAAACCCTAAAATTTATTGATAAAATTCAAAGAGACTTTATCTGGGGCTCCACTAGTACAGCTAAAAAACTTCACCTAATTAGATGGGATACTGTTACTAAGGGAAAAACTTAGGGAGGTTTGGGTATTCCTTAGGTAAAAAAGAAAAATTTGTTTCTCCTTGCTAGCCTGGTCTAGAAACTTTTAAAAAACCCTACCACTCCTTGGTGTCATCTCATCATGTCCAAATATGCTCACTCTAAATCAATAACTAACACTTCCTTCATTTGGAAATCCATTCTCAAGGGGTGGAAAATATGAAACAAGGGTATTCTTTGGTATCCTTCTAATAATTCCCAATTGAATATCTGGTATAACAATTGGATATATGATTCCTCTTCTCTAAAAAGCTCAATTGAGGGCCTTCTCAATAAGAATGACATTTACCTTTCACTAGGGTGCCTAATCAAGAATAATAATTGGGACTTAAAAGCAATATCCTTTGAATGACCTTCTAAGGTAATAAAAAATATTAACATTACTCCAACACCCTCTAACAACTCCAAATTGATGAAATTAGATGGAGAATTAGCTCAAATAGTACCTGTTTACTATAAAAATGGTAGCGACAATTAAATTTGTAAAATAAAACTCTAAAAATACGTGATCTATTCCCGAGCTAGTTGTTAGAGCAGATGATGCTAATAATGTGAAATTTAACAATAGAGCACGAGCTAAAATGAGATAAGGATAGAACCGAAGGGCCTGCTGCTCGGATATAAGCCTAGCCGATGAGGACTTCGAGGTCGACTTTGAGGTCGAGGTCGAGCTATCAGGGATAGTCGAGGATGATATAACAGTTAAAGATATAATCAAATAAGGCTCTCTATAGCTAATGTTAGGTAATACGATGAAGTGACAGATAAAAAATGATGGATATCGAGATATCCTCGGATCAGTGGGAGCCAATAAGTTTAGAAAGAAAAGAGGGAGAGAGGGATATTATTGCACTTGTGGAGAAATGGAGCAACATCCTTACAAGGTAGGGTGAGTCCCCTTATATAGGAGGG
The DNA here is from genome assembly GCA_026770625.1 of Nicotiana glauca. Classification (NCBI taxonomy): domain Eukaryota; kingdom Viridiplantae; phylum Streptophyta; class Magnoliopsida; order Solanales; family Solanaceae; genus Nicotiana; species Nicotiana glauca. The sequence goes on from MU668389.1 coordinate 9,841, forward strand.
GAACTCAGTTACAATAATTACAAAATATGGGATGGCTTGATGCGATGACTCAGTGTAGGCTCTGGATAGGCCGGCCCTGTTAGACTCAGCCACATATCTTGGGAGCTTCCCCTTTTTGTCCTGGCCTCGGCCTCCGTCTGACCTCAAATCGGGCTTTGACAAGCCCCGAGGGAGAGGATTAAGTTGTGGCTTCATGTCCTCGGGGTATCCAGGCACTTCCCCAAGATGGCTTGATAGCAAGAAATTAGGCCCTCTGATTTCACCGCGTACAGATAGTCTCTGCATTTCTCAGAACAAAGCGATGGGAAATGACTATGATTATTGACTCCTCAAGCTCCTCATGGCAACATTACACTGATGATTCAAATCATGGTGCAATCTTTTGTGATAGTTGGCATATCTCATAGACTCATGCTCAATACACTATCATTTCTGCTCTTCAAGGTAAAAGTACTTCCGTCGATTTTGTTTTTCAAGGATGTAGTAATTGCATTCATCGGTCAATCTTCTATAGCCTCGACGACCGCGTAGCAACCTCCTATAAATGAAGGTGTTCTGGAATTGTTTTTCTATCTTTGAACATCATGATTGGGGCTCATGGCCTCAAGGCCATTTGGAAGAGCTCCGTTAGATCGTGTTATGGACCTTCGCCGGGATGTTCCCTCATCGAGCATAATTGTTATGTCCCGCTATGGTCGTTGGTATGTTGTTCTTTGCTGCTACTGTTGGCCCTAGGTGGTGATGGATGGGGAGTCGGTCTCCCTCTCATGTAGACATTCGTTCGGATTATACACTGCTTCTCAAAAGTGGTCTCGGATTATACACCGCTACTCACCTTCATACCCCGGCTCAACGTGGAACTCTAATCCGAGCCGGGAGCTTGCAGGGCTTGATGCTCCAAGAATTGAATTCAAAGTAGCCGTACAAGGGGGATCGAGGGTTTTTCGGTCAGCTGTCTCTCCGAGGCTTCCTTGGCCAAAGAAGGTCCTCGAGCTTCAGAGAGCTATTGTGTTTTTTCGTCCCTTCCCGCTCCTTGGTTCATCGTTTGGGGATATCAGTGTGAAAGGCTGGGGCAGAGCTTCCAAAGGTGCTCTAGGAGATATTTTCTTTGAGATCATGCATCCGGGGAAGATGACATTTGGAGGTATTAACATCGCAGTGGATCATCGACCGCTTAGACTAGGACCTGGACCTTCACCATATGTACCCTTTTGCTTCTTTACTTCTGTGTAGGGACCCTTCGTGGGCTTTTTTAATCGCATGTCATGACCTCCCGGGGGCTGTTATGTGTTCATACCCCTCGAGGCCTTTTGAATGCCTTCTTTTAATTCTTGACTGCTGATATTTTACTTGGTTGCAAGCATCCTTTTCGCTCCTCTACTAATTGATATAGCTCTCTTCCGAGCCCATCGTTATATCTCAGAGTGATCCTAGATCGTCCGGTCAGGCCCAGGCTGTCTGGGCCCTTCAAATTATATGGAGGTAATGCACCAGATTCCGGGGCCTTCAAGGATGTTATCCTGGATAAAGGCCAGCTTCGGGCACCGGGGGATCACCTTTGATTTTTGATGCGGACATCTTCCTTTAGATACGTACGAGATAGATTTTTTGCTGAGGGGTTGCCTACACTCAGGCACTGTTTCGAACCTTTGCGGAGCTTTTGCGATTGGAGCTTCTTGTGTTTATTCTTCTTTTTTAGAAAGGGAATTACGAAATCTAAAATTATCTCGCGTTGAGTGATGGTGTGGAAAGCTTCCCGAATTTCAATTTCTCTTCGATGGGGATCCTCGAGGCGGGATGCTATCTTGAGCTTGGAGATAATACGGACGGGTCCTTGAGTCTTGACTTCTCGTCAAAGGATATTTTTGGGGTCAGATACCATCCTATTGGACGGTACCGATGTCGTATGCTTCCCGGGGCTTACTCTGGGTGGGCGAATCATTGCCGCTTCTAGCATATAAGTGCGGCGGCTTTAGATTCTTTGCAGGACTTCACTATTTTTATGTAGCTGTACTTCCGCTTTGGCATATGTTTCCTCATCTCTTCAGGTGCAAAAATGGTTGGTGCACGCCTTTGCCTTATTTTATTTGTTTTATCATAGCCATGGAAACCACTTCGGGGCCGACATGGCAGAGAGCGGAGAGTGCTGTTCCCGGTGCTCGGGAGCCAAGGCAATTTACTTTGAAGACAGTGTCTTTGATAGGGGGAGCATTTGGAGATGGTGAGAAAATATTGCAGATGGAGTGAGAGGATAGCGCTGCAGGTGCTTCCCCCGGGAGACAGTATTACGGACTCCATTGACGGATTCTTAAGCGTATACCTATATCCTTTTGCGTTTGGCCCCCTTGACAGGGCAGTGTTTGATTTTTACTTGAAGTATCGGGGGTTACTTTGGCTCAGATACATCCGACGTCTTGGCGGGTGGTGCTGATGATGAGGTTCTGTGCGGAGAAGGCCAATCTTGAATTCACGCTCGATCACCTCAAGCAGCTGTATCGACCTTTTCATCACTAGGTCCTACTAAACTCGAAGTGCCATTCATCTACGCCTTTTGTTGTCGATGACAAAGAGGAGGAGGGTTGAGAATGGGCTGGTTGGTTCGTCTAGATTCGGACGGTCGTCATCATCCCCATGGAGTTTTTGCCATTTCCCGAAGGGTGGAATTACGCACATAAGTGGAGTGTCTGGTGCTTTTCAGGTTGTACCTATAGCAAAAGTTTGTTGAATAATAGTGTTTTTTTTACCTTGTTGTAGCAACTTCATGGACGTCGGGCGAAGTCTCTGACCTGCCTGACTGGGTCCGGAGGTTGGTGACCCACTGGCGAGCTGTGCTTTGCATCAGGTGGGGAGCGAAATACCAAGGTATGTGCACATGCTGCCTTTGCCTGGGCCTTAATATATTTGAGGTAATATTTTCCCCTTTTTACTTGTACTGGATTTGCTGCTTGCAGGTATGGGGCAGTTATTTGGGATGAGGTAGTGCTCTTCTGAAGAGTGGAAGGAGTCGTTGGCCTCCGAATCGAGGGACGATGGCGATAAGAGGGGTCAACACCCACGAGGTGATGGAGCTTCTAGTGGTGCTGATCGGGCCAGTATCTTTAAGGAGAAGGTATTGTCTGAGTCTGCTGCCCTCGGAGTACCTGATTTCGGGTCGGCGATGCCTTAGAGTGAATATGCTTTGCCGAGGCCGGTTCTCCCAAGGCCGAAGAGGCAGGATCAGCAGGAGTATGTTCCGACTTCAAGGAACTACGTTGGCTTCACTTCGTGGTGATTTTTTGCGCAGTTTCTCTGTATTCTGCATCTTTCACCCGTCATTGAGTTTTTCTTGTGCAGGCCTATGACAGGCTTACATTTGAGCTGGTCCGTCAAGGGGTCAAGCTTTAGAAAATTTAGGGTGAGGGAGAATCTCTTAGGTTGCTCAGCGAGGAGAAGGAGGGCGAGTTGCTGCATTGGCAATGTGAGGCGTACCAGAGCTCGAATTATGAGAGCTATTTGATGGAGAAGGTAACTTCATGCAGCTCAAGCTTTGCTCTCTTCGGCCTCTTTAGGTTAATGCCCCTCTTTGTTATATCAGCTGCAGAAAAAGGCAGAGGCCATGGAGTACCTTGAGGGCGATATTGACCGCACCAGAACTGCTTGTGGTAAGCTAAGGGCTCAGGTGCAAGCTCATGCTTTAGAGGAGGAAAACGCCTTGGCTGAGGTCCCTGCCCTCGAAATCCAACTCCGCTTGGCTCGAGATAATGCCAAAGTCCAAGCAGATATGATCGAGAAATTTGAATCTGAAATTTCGAAGACCAGGGCCAAGCTAATTGATGCCTGGGCTAAGGCGATGCTACGTTGAACCAATGCCGACCAGGAGATAGATATCCATATGAAGGACACCGCGGATGCTCAAGCTTAGTTGAAGCGAGCTCTCGACCGGGAGAAGAGGATCAAGGAACTTACATGAGGGGCATTGAGTTAGATCCACTCCATGGTGATCCAGCCAAATGTTCATTTGGAGTTCTTTCTGGGAAGCTTTTGGGTTTTATAGTTAGTTGAAGAGGCATTGAGTTAGATCCCTCCAAGATAAAGACTAGTGCCTCCCCCGAAGAATAAAAAAGAAGTCATGAGTTTACTCGGGAGGTTGAACTACATCAGCAGGTTTATCGCGCAACTTACAACCATATGTAAGCCTATTTTCAAGTTGTTGAAAAAAGAACGCCGCTATTAAGTGGATAGATGAGGGCCAAGAGGCTTTTGATAAGATCAAGGAATATTTGTCAAAACCCCATGTTTTGGTCCCGTCGGAACCTGGTAGGCCTCTATTTTTATATCTGTCAGTAGTGGATAGCTCCTTTGGCTGTGTTTTGGGTCAACATAATGCCACTGGCAAAAAGGAACAAGCAATATATTATTTGAGCAAAAAGTTCACCACTTATGAGGCCAAATACACTCTTTTGGAAAGGACATGTTGTGCCTCAACCTGGGTTGCTCAGAAGCCTAGGCATTATCTTTTGGCATATACAACTTACCTCATATCCCGAATGGATCCCCTAAAGTACATTTTTCAGAAGCCGATGCCAACTGGCAGATTGGCAAAGTGGAAAATCTTGCTCACAGAGTTTGATATTGTTTATGTCACTCGCACTGCCATCAAGGCATAAGCTTTGGCTGATCATCTGGCAGAAAACCCGGTTGATGATGAGTATGAATCTTTGAACACATACTTCCCAGATGATGAGGTTAATTTAGTTGAAGAAGCAGTCTAAGATGACAGTCAATTTTGGAAACTATACTTTGATGTGGCTGTCAACATCAAAGACGTAGGTATTGGGGCAATTCTTGCATCACCTACTGGGAAACATTACCCTACCACGGCGCGACTTCGTTTCTTCTGTACAAACAACACGATAGAATATGAAGCTTGCATCATGGGTCTGAACATGGCAATAAGCCTAAATGTGCATGAACTGTTGGTGATGGGAAATTCAGATTTGCTTATTCGGTAGGCTCAAGGTGATTGGGAAACTCGAGACATCAAGCTCATTCCATATAGACAATGTGTGGAAGATCTTAGCAAAAGTTTCAAGTCCATCGAGTTCAGGTACATTCCTAGGTTTCATAATGAATTAGCTAATGCCTTGGCCACCCTGGCCTCAATGATTCTATATCCGGGTAATACTCACATTAACCCACTAGAAATTTAAATTCGGGATCAACATGGTTATTACAATACAATTGAAGCAGAACTAGACGGTGAACCATAGTACCGTGATATTAAACAATTTCTGAAAATAAGAGAATATCTAGAACATGCTAATAGGGATCAAAAGAGAACTATTAGGCGGCTCTCTAATGGTTTCTTTTTTAGTGGGAAAATCCTATACAAAAGAACCTCGGATTTGAATTTATTGAGATGTGTGGATGCCAAAGAAGTTGAAATGATTATGAATGAGGTGCATTCGGGAGTTTGTGGTACGCACATGAATGGATATGTTCTAACAAAGAAAATCCTTCGGGCAGGATATTATTGGCTTACTATGGAGCGATATTGCTTTCATTTTGTTCGCAAGTGCCATCAGTGTCAGATTCACAGTGATTTGATTCACTCGTCTCCATCAGAGTTATATCCTATGTTGGCTCCTTGGCATTTTGTTGCTTGGGGAATGGACGTCATTGGACCAATTGAGCCAAAAGCTTTAAATGGGCACATATTCATCTTGGTTGCAATTGATTACTTCACCAAATGGGTGGAAACTATTACATTGAAAGCAGTTAGCAAGAAAGTAGTAGTAGACTTTGTTCACTCCAACATCATCTGTCATTTCGGTGTTCCAAAAACCATTATTACAAATAATGCTACTAATTTGAATAGTCATCTGATGAAGGAGGTATGTGAACCATTTAAAATTGAGCATCGCCATTCTACTCCTTACCGACCCAAAGCTAATGGAGTTGTTGAAGCTACAAATAAGAACATCAAGAAGATTCTTAGGAAGATGGTCCAAGGGTCTTCACAATGGCACGAGAAATTGCCTTTTGCTATTTTGGGATACCGGATAACTGTCTGTACATTAGTTGGCACAACGCCATACTTGTTAGTTAATGGCACTGAAGCAGTCATACCTACTGAAGTTGAGATTCCCTCTCTCCGAATAATTGTTGAAGCTGGAATTGAAGACACTGAATGGGTGAAGTCGCGATTGGAACAGTTGAGTTTCATTGATGAAACGTATTTGGCGGCAGTTTGTTTTGGTCAGTTATACCAACAAAGAATGGCACATGCTTACAATAAGAAAGTACGCCCAAGAAAATTTGAGGTCGGATAGTTTGTTTTGAAATGCATCTTTCCACACCAGGAAGAAGCAAAAGGAAAGTTTGCCCCGAATTGGTAAGGTCCTTACTTCGTCAAGAAATTATTGTCAAAAGGAGCTCTACACTTGACAGATATATCCGTCAATGCAGATGCGGTCAAGAGATACTATATTTGACATGCATCTGTGGGGTTATTTTTATACTTAGCATTCTCAGGTTAGGATGACGAAAGTCTATCATTCTCGCTACCCAAACACTGGTCAACCCTAGTTAGCCCTTTGAAGCCTTGTTTATATTTCTTTGTTTTCGCCTTTTTTGGAACCAATGTACTTAAAAAAAATCAAATCAAAATCAAAAATAAAAAAAAGATAAAAAAAATAATCAAAACAAGTTCATGTTCCCTGAACTACGTTCGACTTGATTCCGAAAGGATACGTAGGCCGTCTCTCTCTGAGGTTCAGTCACACTAAACAAAAATCCATATTTCCCCAATATTCAAAGAAACTCGGGCATGTTTTTATCGTATTTTCGACGGTTGTTCCATCAAATGTTTCTAAAAGTTGTAATTTTGTTGAGTAGTTCTTTTTACCTTTCCCTTTTAAGACCTTCTGATAAGCTTTTGAGAATGCTAGGTCAGTATACTGTGAGTGATGCTTCATCCATTGCAAAGAGAAAAAAAATAAATGAGAGAGTCTTATTTGTGAAAACCCTCACAGGCACTATAAGGCGATGATGAGTTAAGAAAACGGCAAATGAGAGAGGTCAATTGGTGAAAATCCATAAAGGGCATCGTTGATTGATTTTAAGTCTCCTTATATCCCGAAACAAGTATGGTTAAGACAAAGAACTTAGTGTCATAGTGAAGTTTACAAATTTTTTTGAGAATTAGATGGTTCAGACGGATCGGGCATCCAGTCCAAAATGCATGTCATGTTCATTGAAGTCAGCATATTCCTCCAGATAAGTCCTTTCTTATTTTTCCCCTGAAAGGGACGCTTCTTGATTAAGTTGTAATACCTATTAATTCACCTCCTTATTTTCTTTCGCATCAATTTTGAGTCCCTTTCAGTCAAATTTTGTCAAAGCAAAGCAAAGAAAAGGCAACAAAATTGATTACAGTTTCCCTTTTATACGAAGTAAAATTTATGGGCATAAACAGTATGGGTAAAGCATAAAGCCATCATTGATTTTCCTTGACGATCAAAAGGCTTGAAGGACTGAACAATGTTTCAAGGATCAACAAAAGTTACTCAGTCAAAAGTTGTTTTGGGGAGCAAGTTTGTTTGCACCATAGACACAAATAGTGATAGGTGAAAAATAGTCAGGTGTTGATGTTGAGAAAGAAGATCTTCAAAAAGTAAAGCCGGAATCTCTCAGCAATTTGTATGATCATCGACATGGTCGGTTTTTCTAACAAGTGTAATGGACGCAAAGTCAAGTCGCCCAAGAAATCAAGGCCACAAACTGACCACCATTTTAAAACAAATGAATCTTTCTTTAATCAGAATAGGAGTAGAACAATTTTAGGAAACAGTTCGTGGAAAGACGAATACTACCAAGTGAAATTCTAAAATCCATGATTTCCTTCCAAAATGCAAGTAATCATGTTATTTTTAGTTTCATTATAAGGGATACCCTATATTCACCTCAGGGTAGTACATACCCTAGTCACATTACCTTCTGTCTACATAGGGTACAACACTCCCTAATAGAATCTTAGAGAGCCAAAAGCCTCACCTTATTGCTAACACATGGTACTACACCCCTTGGTTGCATTAATTTCTGCCAACATAGGGTACGACATTCCCTAGTAGTATCTCAGAGTGCCATGAGCCTCATTCTATTGCCAACATAGGGTAAAACACCCCTTGGCCGCATTATTTTCTGCCTACATAGGGTACGACATTCCCTAGCAGAAGCTTATAGAGCTAAGAGCCTCGCCTTATTGCTAACACAGGTTACTACATTCTCTGGTTGCATTTCTTATTGCAAGCATAGGGTACAACATTCCCTAGTAGCATCTTAGAGTCCCACGAGCCTCATTTTATTTCCAACACAGGGTACAACATCCCTTGGTCGCATTATTTTCTGCCTACATAGGGTACGACATTCCCTAGTAGAAGCTTAAAGAGCCAAGAGCCTCGCCTTATTGCTAACACATGGTACCACATTCGCTGGTTGCATTTCTTGTTGCAAACATAGGGTATAATATTCCCTAGTAGCATCCTAGAGTGCCACGAGCCTCGTCTTATTGCCAACACAGGGTACAACATCCCCTGGTTGCATTATTTTCTGCCTACACAGGGTACGACATTCCCTAGTAGAAGCTTAGAGAGCCAAGAGCCTCACCTTATTGCTAACACAGGGTACTACATCCCTTGGTTGCATTATTTTTTGCCAATATAGGGTACGACATTCCCTAGTAGCATCTCAGAGTGCCACGAGCCTCATTTTATTGCCAACAAAGGGTACAACATCCCTTGGTCGCATTATCTTCTGCCTACATAGGGTACGACATTCCCTAGTAGAAGCTTAGGGAGCCAAGAGCCTCGCCTTATTGCCAAACACAGGGTACTACATCCCCTGGCTACATTATTCAGAGTGCCTTAAGCCTCATTTTTCTGCTGACATAGGGTACGGCATTTTCTTGTAGCATTTCAGAGCGTCATGAGCCTCATTTTATTGCAAACATAGTGTAAGACATTCCCTATTAGCTTCCCAGAGTGACAAGAGCCTCACATTATTGCCAACACAGGGTACTACATTCCCTGGTTGCATTTGTTGTTGCAAAGATAGGGTACAACATTCCCTAGTAGCATCCTAGAGTGCCACGAGACTCATCGTATAACCAACACAGGGTACTACATCCCTTGGTTGCATTAGTTTCTGCTAACATAGGGTACAACATTCCCTAGTAGCATCTCAGAGTGCCACGAGCCTCATTTTTATTGCAAACATAGGGTACAGCATTCCCTATTAGCATCCCGAGTGCCATGAGCCTTACCTTATTGCCAACATAGGGTACGACATCCCCTGGCAACATTACTTTTTGCCTACATAGAGTACGAAATTCTCTAGTAGCATCCTAGAGTGACACGAGGCTCATTTTATTTCTAACACAGGGTACTACATCCCCCGGCTGCATTACTTTCTATTAACATAGGGTACAACATTCCTTAGTACTATCTCAGAGTGCCACGAGCCCCATCTTATTGCAGACACATGGTACTACATCCCTTAGTCGCATTACTTTCTACCTACATAGGATACGACATCCACTAGTAGAATCTCAAAGTGCTATGAGCCTCATTTTGTTGCAACATAGGGTACGACATTCCCTAGTAGCATCTCAGAGTGCCTCGAGCCTCATGTTACTGCCAACATAGGGTATGACATTCCCTATTATCTAAAAAAAATTGTTTTTCAATTTTTTATTCTGCAATTGCAAAGATAGTTTAATGTATTCTCAATAACTCACAAAATTTCCTAGTGCAAACTGGGGAAGAAATTTTTTGTTCGTTTTGTTTGTTTGTAATGGCTTGCAGGTTTTTCTGCAAAGTACAAATTGGATGTGCAAGAATAAGATTCCAGCTCTCACCAGAGAAAGTGAAACGTTTGATCTCAATACCAGCCGCAACCAGCTTTGACGTAATGCATGCGGAGACATAGGGTCTCAAAATCCACCTTTTCATCATTTGATCAAGAATCAATCCTGACAGAATATTTCATAGTCTTTTGCATCGAGAGAATCAAGTTTCAGTCTAAAGTCAATGGGAGAAGCAACTCAAGAATCAAGACAAGACTCCAGATGACATTTAGATAGAAATTTTGTAACTCTTAGATTTCAAGAGCATGCATTTTCTTGTCATTTTGATGTAATAGTAGGAACCACGGATCAGAACCTCGACGGAACTTCACTCGACTCTCCCTCTAAGAATAATCCATCACTCTTCTTTCACTTGAACTACACGTGACCTGATTCCCTTACAACCCGGGATATGTAGGCTGCCTAAAACCAAGGCTCGGTCAATTTTTTTTCTTTTATATTCTTTTTCTTTTTAAATAATGGTGAGGTAAAAAATCAGTCACCTCGTTTATTTTTCTTTACCTGAAAACTCTTCATATTTCCAAGCAAATAAGGGCATGCTGTGAAGAACTAATTTTTGACCACACCAAATTCCATATTATTTTAGTGTAAATATTTCTTTTAGGTCTGATCCTAATATTTTAAATTTTTATCTTACTCTTAATAAGTTTTATTAAAAAAATATAAAAAATATTCACATTCTTAGAATATAATATTTATTCCTATGTATTTTTCTTTGTGTGTGTGTGTGTGTGTGTATATATATATAGTAGTAGTAGTAGTATTTTTCTTTGTGTAATTTAAACTTTTGTGTAAATATTAGGTCTTCTTATTTATTTTATATAGTTTACTTTAAGTATAAAAGTAGTTGGCTAATATTTTTAACTATGCATTTTATTTCTCTTTTATTCATTTTAAAAAAATAAAAATAAAAATAATAATAAGTAAAGCTATCTTAAAAATTAAAAAAAAAAATAGTCACGTCCCTTCCCCTCAACCCCCTCACATTCACTCAGCACACACGCACGTAAATCCACTTGTTTACCCCACTTTTTACCTTAATCCCATTCATCAGATTTTGTACCTTTATTTGCTCCACAATGGATGCCCTATACAACGAGGACTTCTACATTATTTAATTATATATTCTGTACTTATTTATCCTCCATTATCTCTAATTCAGTAACATAACTCCCTTCCCCCTTTTCACGTAAACCCCCCACTTACACACTATCATATGCGCGCACTAGGGGTGTGCATAAGTCGGGTTGGTTCGGATTTTACAATTACCAAACCAAACCAATTGTATCGGGTTATTAAATCTAAATACCAAACCAATAAAACTCGAATTTTTCACTCTCGATTTTTCTCGATTTTTCGGGTTATTCGAATTTTTTTCTGTAAAATCTTCGTAGAACAAAATATATAAAGAGCAAACTATGTTATATACCTATTCTATCCAAAATAATTACCCGCATTTACCTATTCTGGAACTAATTACAATATATACCTATGCAACCAAAAGTAATTCCCCGTTAATCCTTCTTCCTGTTTTATTCTTGTTAAAGCTAATTTTTCTCCTTCTTTTTGCTTTCTTCTCTTATCATTTTCTCTGCTCTTTCTCTTTCTTTCCTTTTGCCAATATCCTTATAATTTTTCATTGGATATATGATCTATCTACCTCTCTCTCCTTTCTTTATCATTTGTCCCAGCAAAAAAAAAAAAGGCTAAAAAAGAAATATCTATCAAAAAATGATAAAAAATTTTAAGATTTCAGTTTGCTACAAATTTGTGAGGTTATGTATATAATAACAAATTTTAATGTCCGACACTCTTTTTGGCAAGTTTTGGTGTTAATGATGATTTTTTGATGATTTAATTGTAACAAACATTAATCTGCTATTTGAGGACCTTGAAGCTTGAAACTCATAAATTGGGTTTGTTGAGTTTGTGGTTATTTTTATCCGATTCTGACTGGGTATGTTCGAAATATTAGTTGGAGAAAGTGGCTATATTCTGACTCAATTTGGTGAAGATTTTAGACTAGAATTTTGAACTTTGGGTTGAAATTGAGTTGAACTAGAAAGAAAACAGATTTGTACTGTATACCAAAATGGTATATTGCTTGTTTGAAATTTAAAATTTTTATTTTTGAAGATTTCTTTTTGATTCAAAGTGGGTGCTGTTAAATATTGCTTGTAATACATTTTGGAAGTTCATACTGAAATTTGATAGCATTTGGAGTTGATTCGAGGTGATTGAGATCTAAATTTTCAGCTGAAAATCGAAGAAGAACACAACTACCCAATAGTATACTGTTATGGTATACAATATGTTGTAGTAGTATATAGCTATACTGCAACAGTATACTATATGAGTATATAATTATATTGTAACAGAATACTATTATAGTATATAATATATTGTTATAATATACTGTAACAATATGCAATATATTGTAACAGTATATTGTAATAGTATACAATATACTATAATAGTATACTTATTACCCGTAAATTCACTTGCTTTTTGCCTTTTAATTTGCTTTAAGTGCTTACCCAACGTGAGAGGCAAACTGAAAATGCAAAAAAAAAAAAAAAATAGTATGATATATGATGTAACGGTATACTCTTATAATTAGATCCTTTTTTAGATTTTTTAAAATTTTTTATTGACAACTGATATTATTTCAGTTTAATAATTGAATTAATATTTTTTAACTCTTTACGTAAATTGTATACCTTGTTGGTATAGCTATATACTATACTGGTATCATATGTTAGTTAATATTTTCTGATTGTATTAGCTACATTTAATTGGTACACAATTTAATTTTTCTTTAGTAATAATATAAATAAAAAAAATTAGTGAAAACAGTAAATAAAATTAGATTATGAAGGGAAAAAAATATAATAAAAAAGAAGTTAAATGAAATTAGGAAAGAAAAAAATAAGAAGAAACGAGAAAAAAGAAAAGGAGAAAAGAGAAAAAAAAGAAAAGAAAGAAAGAAAAGAAGTATAGAAATAAAAAAAGAATTAGAAAATACAGAAAAAATTTCCCACAAAAAACTATTATGGGTAGGAAATATAATTAGTTTATGGGTAGAAAAATAAATAGGTAGACAAGGGTAAATAGTTTTGTTTTTATGGGTAACTGTGTCAAAATCCCCAAAATATTTCTTCAATCCTAGTATGATACAATTTTATAAAGTATTTTTCAAGAAAATAATAAAAAATATGAGATGTGTCATGGCATTATCCTAAAATATTCAACAATAAAGACAATAAAATTATGTAATATAAATATTGCTAATTAAAAAGCTATAATAAAAATAAACATAATCTAAAAGTAATAAGTTGTGACGATCCGGCCCGTCGACACGTGAGTTACCGCCTGTTTCCCTCATATTATGTTGTTCTATGTTTCAATATCAGTATTTGAGTTGATCGGATAGAATTGAATTGGTTTTAGTTGGAAACGAGGCACATAGTCTCTTAGAAGGAAGCATATTTTGGAAAAATCAACCGGAAGTTGACTATATAGTTAGAAGACTCGGATGTGAATTCCGGTGATTTGGTTAGCTTCGGGGGATGATTTATGACTTAGGAGTGCGATCGGAATTGAATTTGGAGGTCCGATGTAGAATTAGGCTTGAATTGGCGAAGTTTGAATTTTGGCGAATTTCGGTTGATAGGTGAGATTTTGATCCAAGGGTCGGAATGGAATTCCGAGAGTTGCAGTAGCTTCTTTAGGTGATTTTGGATATGTCTACAAATTTTCAGGTCATTCAGACATCGTTTGGTCGGGTTTTTGATTGAATGTGCATTTCGGAAGTTTTGATGGAAATTAGGCTTGAATCCGATGTGTTTTATTGGTTTTAGCGTTGTTTGACGTGTTTTGAGGATTGGAACAAGTTTGAATAAGGTTGTTGGATGTGTTTGGTGTTTTTGGTTGAGGTCCCGGGGGCCTCGGGGTGATTTCGGATGGTTAAACGGGAGTTTGAAGCCTTTGTTGCAGTCAGATTTTTCTGTCCTCTGGTATTTCCGCATCTGCGGAAAATGAGCCGCTTAAGCGGTTCCGCAAATGCGGAGGGGGAGCCGCAGAAGCGATCGTCAGTGGCCCAGGGGAGTTCCGCGTAAGCGGAAGGTTGGACGCGTAAGCGGGTCCGCATAAGCGGATTTTAGACTGCAAAAGCGGTCGAGGGGGAACCGCATAAGCGGTGTTTGGATCGCAAAAAGCGGTCCTAGAAGTTTTTGAGTTGGACCGCATAAGCGGTCAAATTGCCGCATAAGCATGACCGCAGGTGCGGTCAGTGGACCGCAGAAGCGAAAATCAGCCTGGGCAGAAGGGTTTTAAAATAACATTTCATCTGCGACTTGGGGGTTATTTTCCTCCATTATTGAGCATCTTGGAGAGCTTTGGGCGAGAATTTTTGAGGGTTTTGACTGAGAATCGAATGGAGGTAAGTTCCTTGGCCTAATTATTCAAGTTTATGGTAGAATTAACATGGGAATTGATGGAAATTCATTGAAAAAGGGGTTAAGCTAGGGCTTGAGTGTTAATATTTCAAATTGGAATTCGATAGATAATTTGAGCTCGGATTTGGGAGTTCTTGGTATGTATGGACTCGTGACAAGACGAGAAATCCGGTAATGTAAGTTTTATAATTTTTTGAGAAGGGGGCCCGGGGCTCGGGTTTTGTTAGTTTCAAAATTTTTGCTATATTTCGATTGTTTCGATTGAGTGTTGTCCCATTGGTATATTATGATGTATTCGCTCTATTTTTGGCTAGATTCAACGCGCGTGGAGGCCAATTTGAGGGGCAAAGGCGTCGAAGCGAGGAATTTCACCGGTTCGAGGTGAGTAATACTTGTAAATGATATCCTGAGGGTTTGAAACCCCAAATTTGCACATCATAGTGCTGTATTGAGGTGACTTGCACGCCAGATATGAACGTGGGGTAGAGCACCGTTGGGGATTGTGACTTGGTCTGTCCCGGTTGTTGATTTTTCCGTGTATTTGATTGAAACTGCTTGTATCATCAAACTATGGGCTGACTGCCATGTTTGGGCTTCGTTCCAACTATATGAATCCTTCGGGAATTGATATTACTGTTTTAATATATCTTGCATATCATTTGGTTTCAGTTCAAGGTTTTAAATACTGTTTTGCAAACTCAGCCATACTTCTAAGTTTTGAAAACTCTAATGATATTTTAAATGATATTTCGGGCTGAGGACTATTGTTTTATAAATGCCCAAGGGGCTTATGATGATTTTCTGGATTGAGCATGGATCGGGCTGCGCGCCGCAACGGTATTATATTGATTATGGGTGGATCGGGTTGCGCGCCGCAGCGGTGTTACATTGATATTGAGGCTGAGTGCCTGGATGATTATACTGATATTGATATGAGGCTGAGAGCCTAGATGTGATGCCACGAGATGGCTTGTTATTGCGCTTGGGCTGTAGGAGCCCCTCCGGAGTCTGTACACACCCCTAGTGAGCGCCGTCGATGATAAATAAATGGAGTGGGCTGCACGCCGCAGTGGGTACCAGAGTGTACCGTCATATGCATTGCATTGCACTCATGCATTTGTTCTTATTTTGTAATGTTGTCATGACATTCCGCACTCATATCATTGGCATCCATGCTACTTGTTGCACTGTTTACCAGACACCCTGGTGTTATTTGTTAATGGAGTGCTGTGCCCGAGAGGCTGATGTTGCACTTTGTGAGTTAGGAGTGAGCCCGAGAGGCTGATGTTGTACTTTGTGAGTTTGGAGTGAGCCCGCGGGGCTGATACTGTACTGAGAAGTTGATATTGAGCCCGAGGGGTAGATTTTTGATTATTTCTACTTGTTGAAATTATTTTCGCAACTGTTGAAAAGATCATTTAAAAAAAAGAGGTTTTAAACTGAGCCAAGATATTTCTAAAGGATTTCACAGTTTTTACTGATTTTCTCAATTGAAGGGTTTTTCTCTGCTTCTATACAGTTTGACGACATGTTTTACGTGATTTCTTATAGCTCAGTTATTATTTACTCTTATTACCACTGAGTTGGAAGTACTTACTTTACTCCCTGCACCTCACGTGCAGTTGCACGTATTGCTCACCCGGTATCGGGTTATTAGCGGACCGAAGGCCTTACTATGGTAGTTGAGCAAGGTGACCGCCAGCGTTCGCGACACCGCACTTCATCTTTGAATTCCGGTTTTTATCTTCTATATATATATATAAATTATTGGCCCTATAGTAGTATTCCTACTCCTTAGATGCTCGTGACTTGTGACACCCCGTTCGGGCTGTATTGGGTTGTATTTATATTGATTAGTATCATTAATTCATATTCGAACTGTTATATAACTGATTAACTGCTTTAAGTGGTGTTCTGAAATGGTCTGGCTGGCCTTGTCTTCACGAGAGGCGCCATCACGATCGGGTTTGGGAATTGGGTCGTGATAAGTTGGTATCAGAGCCTAGGTTACTAGGTCTCACGAGTCATGAGCAGGTTTAGTAGAGTCTCGCGGATCGGTACAGAGATGTCTGTATTTATCCTCGAGAGGTTGCAGAACCTTTAGGAAAGCTTTACTTTCTTGGAATTCTTATCGTGCGTACTTGATTCAGCTTGAGATATAATTCTTGAAATTCCTTCCACACGTCGGTATGCGCACATGAGCGCTCAGTATTGTATGTGCCTTGATGGCTTGTCATTCCCCAATCAAGGGGCGAGATGTGATCCCGTGAGTTTGATGTTGGGCTAGTCTGGAGGACTTGAGGCTGGATCTTTACCTATGGCTTGAGCACCGAGGTGCTGATTGTGTGAGCGAGTGTTTTGAACTTATATGTTTGGTATTATCACTATTAGCCGGAGTGACGGCTTGGTATTCATGTGATGAGTATGTTAGTACTGCGAGATGTAATTATATGACTTGGTAGTGACGAAGAAGTCTGCTGGATAATAGATGGACTATTAAGTGATTCGTTTCCTATTGTGGTTTGATGTGTAGCCCGTATATGGACGCATGAAGAATATTTTCGTGTCTCTTAGTTGGGAAGTGTAGTACATTACGTGTGGCGGTATGAGTTCAGACTCAGGAATACTTAATGGCTGTGTTATATGTATGATGGTGGAAGGTGTGCTGAAATACTAAACTGAGGCGAAGCAGGTGGGTTA
>MU668390.1:3080-19667 GCA_026770625.1 Nicotiana glauca
CACAGATTCCCAACTCCGCTTAGTGAAATGACCAAAATACCCTCGGGCCTACGTGCCCGGATTCTGAAATTTCTCGAAGACGAAGGTTACCCATGACCTTAGGAACTCAAATATATGATTTTCTCCTAATTCCATACTTAAAATCGTGGTCAAATTCGAAGAAATGTAAATTCATAGGTTTTCCACCAAAACCCCAAATTTCTATAATTTCCTTGCCTAAATCCATGTATAAACCTTGTATTTAACTCAAAGCTAGCACAAATTACTTACCTCATGACAAGTGATGAAAATGGCACCTCCAAGATGCTCCCCATCGACTCTAATGGAAGAAAAATGGGTTTGAAATGAACTCAACCCCGAACTTAAAACATCTCACTGCCCCAGCTGCTTCCGCTTCTGCGGAAATAGTTCCGCGTCTGCGGATGTCACTTATGTGCCTTTTCGTCGCTTCTGCGGCTTTGGGCAAAAGGAAGTTGACCACTTCTGCGATCTGGGGGGCACTTAAGCGGAACTGCTTCTGCGGTCCCTGGGCCGCTTCTGCGATTTACTTAGACCTGGCCCCCTTCCGCTTCTGCGAGCGTTTGATCGTATCTACAGTCCCGCTTCTGCGGTCCAAGAACTGCAGATGCGGTTATGACAGAAGCAACAAATCTCAAGCCTTCCCAAATTCCACTTTTCGATTCGTTAACCACCCGAAATTCACCCGAGGCCCCCGGGACCCCAAACAATCATACCAACCAGTCCCAAAACATATTACGGACTTGCTCGAGGCTTCAAATCCCATCAATTAATGCTAAAATCACGAATTACAACCCGATTCAAGCTTTATGAACTTCGAACTTTCCAAATTCTACTTTCGATGCTTAAACCTATCAAATCACGTCCGATTGACCTCAAATTTTACACACAAATCATATTCGACATTACGGACCTAGTACAACTTTCGGAATCAGATTTCGACCCAGATATCAAAAAGTCAGCCTCCGGTGAAACTTCTCAAAAACTTTCAAATTTTAACTTTATCCAAATTGCTCCAAAAGGACTTACGGACCTCCGGATTCACTTCCGATCGCGCTCCCAACTCCAGAATCACCATACGGAGCTATTCACAGCCTCGGAATCCCAAACAGACATCGATAATGCTGGAATGCACTTTGAGCCAAACTTAAGAAATTTCTTCCAAAATGCTAACTTCCACAATAGGCGCCAAAACGCTCCCGGGTTATCCAAAACCCGAACCGGGCATATGCCCAAGTTCGATATTATCATACGAACCTACTGGAACCTTTAGATCCCGATTCTGAGGTCGTTTACTCAAAAATCAAATCCTAGTTCGTTCTTTCAACTTTAAGCTTCTCAAATGAGAATTTTCATTTAAATTTAACTCTGATCTTCTTGAATTTAAATTCCGACCATGCAACAAGTCACAATACCTGAAATGAAGCTGCTCATGGCCTCAGAATGCTGAATGACGCGCTAGGGCTCAAAACGACCGGTCGAGTCGTTACAAGGGTCAACCTGAAAGACAGGGTTTTAGAAGGTGAAAACTGAAGGGTCGAAAGCATGCTTTGGTAGTGATGGTTGTGTTGTAGCGGAGCATGGTGGAGTAGTGAAGATGTTAGGAGCTGCTCCTGATGGGAACACCTGGGGGCAGACCTCAAAAGGCGTTCCTATGAAGTGGGTAGTCATAGTAGGCTATCCCAACAGAGTATTTGAGTGGCTAATGGGGACTTTGGAAGTACCCCCGGATCTAGGAAATAGTTCAGGAAATCCAGGGATGGCGCTTGGAGGTTCTCTTCCATTGTTCCAGGCGTCCCACATTTCTATGAGTCGAAGACATAGGATCCGATTCTCTTCGGCTGTGATAGACTCAGATACTGGGACCCCCGAGATGGGGCTATCTTCAGATATAGGAATTGCGGGCAAAGTCATTTATGCAGACATTTCCACACTGCCTTTTGATCTGGTAAAGTATTGATGCGATGCCAGTGTACCACAACCAACCACCGTTTCTAAAAGCTGGGTTGGAATGACAGCAATATCGGTTAGTTTGAAACAAATAACAGATAGGGAATCGCACATCGGGGTGTGATGCACTTATACAGTTAGATGAGTATCTACATGTTTGGCTACGATTGCATGCGTCATCCCGGCTTTTCCTTTTGTTTTCCTTGCTTTTCTTTCTCTTTTAGTTTTTCTTTCATTTATTCTTTTCCCTCTGTTTTTTCTCATTTGCTGCTTTTCCTTTTTCTTTTGCCATGGTTTTTCTCTCGATTCCTTATTTTCTTCTTTTGCGTTTCTTTTTCTCTCTTGTTTTCCTTTTATTTGCTTCCCTCGTATTTCTCTTTTTTCTCTTTTTCTTAGGATTACGGTCGAATCTTATGGAGATTGCCTACGTATCATGACCCCGCATGAATCAGACCAAGCGTAGTTCTTGCAAATAAATGCAAAAATAAGGAAATAATTTTTTGGGGGATTTTTAATTTTTCGTTAATAAAAACTGC
This sequence comes from Nicotiana glauca, assembly GCA_026770625.1. Classification (NCBI taxonomy): domain Eukaryota; kingdom Viridiplantae; phylum Streptophyta; class Magnoliopsida; order Solanales; family Solanaceae; genus Nicotiana; species Nicotiana glauca. The sequence goes on from MU668390.1 coordinate 5,585, forward strand.
GACTACAAAAGCTACTATACTATTTGTTTTTCGTAAAAAGGAAAATTACAAAACAGACTCAAAAAACCAAAATACAGACTCGATAACTAGGAATACATCAAAGCTTCAAATCCTGGGGCACGTGGGGCATCGTTAGGCATCACCGCGGGCCTACGTGCAAGACCCCTTTGCAACTGATCCAAATCATTCATAACCTGGCGAACAAATATCATCACTGAAGCAAAGAAAGTGGTACGACCCATCCATTCACTGTCTTGACATTTCATAACAATAAAGTTTGCAATGCTTCTGATCCTTTCCCTGACTCGGCCCTTTTCTTGGAGTAGTCAGCTTATTTGTTGGGTACGAGCCTCTAGCACCTGAGAGTCTTGGAAGTGATGGTCTTGTAGAAATTTTATTTCCTTTTCCATCCCGGTGATTAACCTATAGCATTGTTCCCTCTCGGCCTGAAATTCTTTGTCCCGACGAGCTGCCTTTTCTTCAAGGGTATTCATTTTTCTCTTCATATTGGCAATGCTTCCCTCATAGTTTCTTTTCATTTGTTGTACAAATTGGGCTCTTTCCTCAGTCTTCTTGGCCCACTGTGCCCAAAGTCTTGCCATGTTCCCTTCAGACTTCTCCAATTCCTCCTGGCAATCCGAGATTTGCTTTTGTAACCCTTTTATCAACCTCTCGTCAGACCGACTTCTTTCCTGATTTTTGGCATCTATTTTCATTTGTTGTATTTGAGCCTTGAGAGCTTCATTATCCTGGGCTAGTTTCTTTTTATCACCTTCATCAGCTGCGACTTGTACACTCTTTTCGAATTGAAGATCTCGGACCTATTGCTCCAATTTTCCTATTCTTGTTCGGTATTCCCTTTCCTTGGCTAGCCAATCCCACTGCACTTGGGCTCCATCGATGAATTGCTGCACATGTGGCCTTTTGGCAGGTCTTTCAAGGATTTGAAACCTTTTGCCAAACTAAGTCAAGTATTTGGGATCTACCTCGCCTCTTGCCCGATCCTGTACTATAGTCTTAGGCTCAAGGTACCTGCACTCGTTCCATATTTGTCGGATCTTTCCTTCCGGGAATCCAGCCTTTAGACCTAACTCAATGATTTGTCCGCTCAAGTCTTCATCATTGTGAACAGTTTGGAATCTTCCTAGCTGCCTCAAGACTCGGTAGGGAGCGTAAGGTTGGATGCTTCGAACACCCATCAAAAGAATGTAAGGTACTTCTGCCGATGTGTACACAGCCTCAGTATCAGGAAGCCATCCAAAAGCCCATTCAACTTTATTTGCGGTCAAAGATCTCAAGCATGACAACCAAGCCTCAGTGCCCTTGGGGAACTCAATACCTGTTACCCAGGTCCCGAATTCCGTAATACAACTCAGCCCTGTTAGACCATAGTTCATACACCCCATGCGATGACAAAGATGCTCCTGTATCCATAGTTGTAGTAGCAGATTGCAACCCTAAAAGAATTTCACACCCTCTCGACACTTGGTTAAAGCTCGGTACATTTCCGCTACAATCAAGGGAACCACTGTGCTAGTAGGTTTCTTTATGGCAACATCCAACATTCCTACAAGGCCGAGGTCTATGTGACCATCTTTTCTTGGACAGACCACAACTCCCAGAAAAGCTACCATGAAAGCTAATCCCCGTCGGGCCTCCCATTTATCTTTATTTCCGGCATGCATCAAACCGGTGTTGGGCTCCTCAAAACCTTTTGGGTTACCATATCGGTGAGATAAGAAATGTAGTGTGCAACACCCCTCTGCTAGATGCGGGTCTTGAATGTCCTTACTGATGCTCAACAAGTCCAAGAACCTATGAAGGGTTACCGATCTTGGTGCCAATGGGTATCTACTCCGGAGGTTCCCGTTGATACCCGCATATCCCGCAATCTCTTCTAGTGTAGGTGTGAGTTCAAAGTCTGAGAACCGGAATACATTACGGGTTGGGTCCCAAAATGATATCAGTGCCTCAATAATATCCTTCCTTGGTTTGATGTTCAATAAATCAACAAGACCACCCAAAACCTTGACCACGGTTTCTTTGCTTCATTTTCCCAAATCATTCCACCACATATGGAGTTTCAAGGGGATCTCGCTCAGGACTGAGAAGGTTTCGATGTTACTTGGATTCATCCTGCACATTTATTTAAAGGGGATTTAATAATTTGTTTTGGCCTAACAAAGAAAAATGGCTATTTTTCAAAAAATTCTTTATTTAGAAAACAAGGACTTGCTTTTGCAAATACGGCCTTTCAACACTTCTAGAAGGAAGATTTTAAGGCTATGCCTGCAAACCATTTTAAAAATGACTCAAGGTGGTTGTTCTTGCAAAAACGATCTTCCGGCGCCCTTTTGGGGACATTCGACTTATTTTAAAACAAGAATCGCATCACCCAATTTATTTACGACAACAATTTAAAATTTTGACATTTTTTGTGCTATTTTTTGCAAAAGGGTGGTTGGACCCGATGAGAGTTGCCTACGTATCTCACATCCGATGAGAATCAAACCAGCGTAGTTCGGGCAGACTTTCCAAAATCAAATGGATATCTTTGAACAACAATTTTTCATTTTTCAAATATTTTCTTTTTTCCCTTTTTTTTTCAAACATTCGGCAGCATTTCGGTACTATTTGGGCATTGGTTTTTTAAAAAAATGGTTACCCTCACTTAGTCCTAACACTGCTATTTTTCTCAATTTTCTCTCATTATATACAAGCCGGTCAACATGCAAAGCCGATCAAATACATGCACAAGTAGCACGTAAGATGCATTAGGATGGTCTATTTCAGGTCACTTGTCCTAGACGGACCCAACCCCTGTGTTGAGTCCCCTAAGTCAAATGCACATGATTCAAACAAACGTCCTACTAGGGATCCGGAATGAGTCTTTGTTCTTCTATGTTTAAACACTATATTTATTGGTCTAGACCTGGCTTACCCGAGCGGACAACTCGAACCGAGGGGGAGGCAGCGTACCGGGGATACAGAAGCTCCCTGGCTTAGCAACTTATCCAAACCTAGTTCTAAATGGGAAAAGACTCTAAACAGAAGAGAAGTTACAAGAAGTGCACCTTTCTCCATGATGTAGAAGACTCAGAGAGAGGAAGGGATTCATAGCAGTTTATATATACAATTCAACAAAATATCAAGGTGGTAAAATATTTAGCACTTATAGCATGGAACATGTAGAAAAATCAGATAAAGCCAAATATAACAATTATACTAAGCTCGAATTCTTTGAACCCTGAATCAAAATTCTGGGTTCGTGTCCCCAGCAGAGTCGCCAGAGCTATCACACCTCCTTTTTCACACACCTACCCCGAAGGATAATGTATAAGGGAGTTTTTCCATTTAAAGTGATATTATTCTAAATGGAATTATTTATTTATTTTTAGAGTCGCCACTTGGGATAGGGTTGGCTTTTGGTGTCACCGGTTTAACTTGAATCCCAAATCGAGGAAAACTTCGACTTCTCAGTTGGAGTCTGCGAACCAGAAATTCTGAATAAGGAATTCTGTTGACCCAAGGGAAGGTGTTAGGCACCCCCGGAATCCGTGGTTTTAGCACGGTCGCTTAAATTATTATAAATGGCTAAAATCTGATTTTTATACATGTCATCCTATAGTGTAATTGTAGAATTTTTTACCGCTTTTAGTTAAATTTTTTAAGAAAGTGAACGTCGTTTAAAAATGCGTTTTTGGATCACGTCACATGAAATGCACCCGGATCCTCGACACATTCTTATTCAACATTTTGGGATTTGGATTTGGGTTGCATGAAATGCACACCCATATTTAGGAAGGTAAAATTATTAAAAAGCGCGCCTAAAGCGACTGACGTGTTATTATCTTTGCGGTAGGCCGTGAAATTCTCTAAACGACACGCCCCAAATTCTAAGTATTAGTATAAGCATTTAAAGAGGGTCATACGATTTATGGTTTTTATTTGGTGCGGCGCGCCTTGTTTTATTATTTAAAGGCCAACCTAAAGCAAACTACGATTTTCTATTTAATTTGTCTCTACAAGGGCCTAGTTTATTGGCATTATGAAATTCGGACTTCAAGTTCAAGTCTAGATTCAAATAAAAAGGAAAAACCTCTTAATTTGGACCCGCTACCTAACTCGAAAGACCCAAATTCATAGTGAAATTTTATTTTATTGCCATCATACGCAATACTTAGTGAATAACTTGAGATCCTCCGCATGTTCACACCAATGTTCAAGACTTTGGGCCACCATGAGCCTACTATAAAAATCAATAAAACTGGGCTTCAGGAAACAGTACCATCGGGCCTGCCATTTGGTCTAGTAATCGACTCTAAACTAAAATTTGATCCAACGTGGGAGACGAGCTGGGATATGGACTTGGTATGGGCTTACATGAAGCATGAAACTGGAAAAAACTGAAGGAGGGCATCATTTCACGTATCAACTGCAACAACTAACTTTGTTTTCGTGGGAATATTAATCTACAAATTAATATGAATAATTGTAGGGAGCAACGATTAAACTAGAGTGATCATCAATTATAGTAGACTGTTGAATCCGTACAGTATAAGTGCAAATTTCCTGGTTCAAAACCAATGGGCATGTTCAAATTAACACACTGAAATTTTGTGCTTTCAATTGATTGTTAGGACTACAATGGCATTGATTTTACTAATATTTTAATATAAGAGTTGATGATAAGGTCGAAATCCACTACAAGAGCTATAATGAATTATAAATTCACTGTTTGAATCATAGCTCTTAAAAATAGGCTCATATTTTGTATACAACTATCGAAGACATGGAAATGAATTACTCATGATCCTATAGTCCTATTACAGCAGTCTAGATCTAACTTGTATATGCAGTATTCAGGTATTAGGAAAATGACTTACAACTAATTCAAAAATATTTAACAATCTCGAAAACAGTCCAGTTCAATCCAAGTTATACAATCCAGGGTTCATGTACATATGAATCAAAATTAAACCATATTAGAAAAATCACATCTAGCATCTATTTAACTATTAATACATAACAGTCCATGCAAGCACAGTTCAGGGATTAAATATGCGAGCATCTTTAATTTCGTTTCCGCTTCAAAGCTACATCAAACCAAATTCGAGCGTGTACCTGGAGTATAATGAAATAAAGGAGAAGAGAAAAGTCAGCAGCAATTTGATTAACTAGCAGGAGCAAACAACAGGTCACAACAGCTCAAAATTGGTCTCAAAGCCCAGGATTAATATGCAAATGAAGTCCAACAATCCAAACAGTAATCAACCCAAAATAAACCACTCGAATAGAACAGATTTGATCTTGAAACTGACTTTAGGAGATTTTAAACCTCAGTTACTGAACAAAACCCAGAAATTCAAACCATTTTGAACCTTAGGTAAGCTAAGAATTTGAATTAGGAGCTAAACTTGGACCTGATCTAAAAAACTGCAATAAAACAGTATGGTTTTTGAGTTTTCTGTCACTTTTTTTTTGGATTTTTGAAGAGTAGAGATTGAACTTCAGTTTAGGCTTTTGGATTTTTTGAATTTCAAACTTCATAGATTCAAATTGGCGGAGGGTTTTTGGGAGGATTTTTCAGAGCTGGAACTTTTGGAAATTTTCAGGGTTTAAAACTTGTTGGGAATTTTTCAGGTGTCTAAAACTTGCAAAAGAAGGTAAGGGGGTGCCTTTTATAGGCAGAAAATCAAGGGAAAGCTTCTAGATTTCATTACCCATTTTCCCCCTCTTTTTATTTTCAGATTTTATTCATTAGTCCCTAAAATTTTGGCTTGTTGCCCAAGTTACTGCAGTAAAACTACTGAAATTCTAATTAGACCCTCCTCTAGAAGGTTCTAGGGAATTTTATTCAGTTACCACAAGATTCTTTCTCTTTGAAATGCCCAACTTACCCTTTTATCAACTGAAACTACCAAATCAACCGAACTAACTCTAAAAACTAGTTAACCCTAGTTCAAACTAACTAAGGTTAGTCAATCAAGGGTTAGACTAATCAGCTATATCCAAACCAATCTAAACTAAGCCTAATGATTATTTGAAAACAAACACTAAACTATGGAATTATTAATAAAAATTACTAATTAAACCAAATTAAACTAAACTAAACTAATTAACGCTAACTAACAACAACCATAAGGGATTACTAATTAGTTCAAACACCGAGAAACAAATTAAAATTCAAACAAGGCTCAAACAGGATCGGACTAAAGAATTAAAGACTATAAAAACAGATTCGAAACAAAAATTAAACTAAAATCTAAAACTACCAACACAGGATTAAACAAAACGAAATAAAATTAAACTAAAAAAAAAAGCAATTATACGAACAGAATGAAAACAAATACGGAACCCAAAAATAAGAATCAAAAATAGATATAATCGAAAAAACTTACTGAATTTTGGGACTTGACCTCGACTGGCCTTAGGTTTGGGTCCTCAAATAATGTTATGTACTTGTTCTTATTAAGAACAACACATAACATTATTCCAGAACCCAAATCGAGCACTGGCACCCTCGAAAAAAAAAATCGAACTCTTGAATAGCAAACCCTATATCCGGAATTTGAAACTTATTAATTGGATTTGGGGGAAAAACTTGAGGATTCAGGTAGAGGAGAGGGAGGGGAGTATGGGGTGTGAGTTTGGTAGGGTTTGGGTGGCGGCGCCACCGTGCACGGTGGTGGCGGTGTCGCTATTTTTTGATATTCGAAAGGCTGGGCTCAGAGTTGAAGGAAATCATTTGGGGCATTGGAAAGAGGAGGAAAGAGGATTTGATGGTGTAAATTTGGGCAAGTTTGGAGAACGGCCGCCGCCGTGAGGCGATTTCCGGCGGCGGCGGGGAATTAGGGTTATGGGTGGTGGGATTCTGAGAGATGGAAAGGGAGTAGGGGTAGGGGAATCCGACAATATTATATCAAAATGAAACCACTACCCAGCCGTTGGATCAAAGATCCTCAACCGCTGGGATTGCTTCGTGATGAAACGACGTCGTTTCGTTAATAAGGGGGCTGGACTGGGTTTAGGTGTAAACTGGGCTGGGTGTTTGGTCCGTTAATGCACTTGGGCTGTGATTTTGCACAAAACTGGCCCAAAATTGGCCATCCCTTTGCTTTTTCATTTTAATTTCTTTTTGTTTGTTTTCTTCTTTTTCCCTTTTTTTTTATTTATTTGAATTTTGGATTTTATTAAATACAAAATTAAAAGTAACCAAAACCTGATTTAATTCTACAATGTGACTAATTAAATTTTCCTAAAATTAACTAGATCCTAATTTTAAGAGAAAAAATAAACAAAAGTGAAATTAAAGGAATAAAATGTAAAAGGATTATTTTTGTTATTTTCTCTTATTTTCAATGATATTTAATTAATCTAAAAAAAATCTAGAATGCAAGTATGCTATTTTGTAATTTTTATTTTTTTATGACACCTGAAAATGCACACAAAAATACAAACAAAACACAAAATCATGCAATTAATTCCTAAAAATTCAAATACTAAAAGAAAAATTCTAATTTTGATGAATTCTATAGGAGTAATTTAAGCGTGGCAAAAATCACGTGCTCACAACTACGAAATTTGAACAAATAATTGCATATCCTACTTCATAATTAATATCTTATGTTATATAATTTTTAACTGAGAGGTTTATATTTTAAGGTTATTTGCACATAATTCAAATAACCCACATCATAATTTAACATGATTATGTCCGCGCATCGCGTGGGTGCTAATACTAGTTATATTAAAAAGAGAGTAGTATGCATTGTGGTTAAGCCAAATGGCAAGCTAAAATGAAGCCACTTGGCAATTTTGGGACAACAATAATAATTATAAATTATATATAGAAACATAATTAATGGAAGTAATTTAATGAATCTTATACATAATCTAAATAGATCTTAGACAAATCTAATCCATATATCTATATTTAAATTTATATAAATATATAGATGTATCTATATCTATATATTGATCCACTCATAGGTTTTTTTCTATATTAGCTAGAAATATGAAGGTGAAAAATTAATTAAAACTATAATAAAAAAATAAAATATATAAAGACTTAAATTGAGATAACCTATAACTATTTATACTTTGAAGTACATTAAAATATAAAATAAAACTAAAATTTACTTAATATATTAAAGATTTATTGAGTTTAAAAATTAAACAAATTCAACCAGCAAAATAAGATATTACATAAATTATAAATTCATATTAGTATTGATAAATCGTGGAAATGAATATTTTATACGTAAATATTACTACAACATTTAGATAAAATGTGTCATGACCCAAAATTCACTAAGGGTCGTGGTGGCGCCGGACTCCGCTGTCAGGTCAGCCAACTCAAATACTAAATTAAATCTCGTTTTAACACTTTTGAAATCCAGGATTTTTCCTTCATAATTTAGAAATTTTAAAGAATATAGTTTCAAATCAAATTTAAAAGTTAAGCAATTATTACAATACTTCGAACCATCCCAGAACCCGGTGTCACAAGTGTATGAGCAACTATTGATAAGGAGAATGAAATACAACACCTGTCCGAAATACAATGGACAGGGAATAAGATATAAAATACTAAAAGGAACTACACTAGCTGCGGGTCGCATCGAACAATGCGGCTCACCTAGTCCCAGCGTACTCCATGATGCTACGCCCAATAGGTTGCTAGAGGTATATATACATGTGCAACAAAAATGCACAGAAGTGTAGTATGAATACGTAATCAACGTGTACTCAGTGAGTAACCCGCCTAATTCCGAAGGAGTAGAGACGAGATGGTCAACTTTGACACTTACTAATGGTCCAATAATAATATACTAAAACGTGAGGAATTCATGGATTTATATAGCATGCTCTAGTTCACAAAGCTGTAAAACAGGTAAACACCTTTAATAATTAGCAAAGGATTTTTAGGATTCCTTTTTCTTTTATCTTCAGTAATTCATGTCAGGCCAAAAAGGCAATAACTACATCAAGTACTTCAAGTAAGTAACAAAAAATATGCGCATATCATGCCGAGGCGACACCCCGATCCGACAGAAATGTAAATTGTGCACTGTAGAGGGTCGAATGGCTCGAACCAATAGATGCATCTATTACCCCGCTCGCGAGTCATCCATGCGATGCGGTCAATATAAAATAAACAATCACTATGCTCGCGAATCATCCATGCGATGCAGGTATACATAAGATACACAATCACCCTGTTCGCGAATCATCCATGCGACACAGGCACACATAATGTACATGCTCAAATAGCCAATTAGAATTTCATCGAGGAATAATTATCCAAATAAAACCAATTCTCTGTCTAACAATTCTGGAAATGATGTTTAATCTTTTTTTAAATTCATTTACTAATCAAAGGTGATTTAAACAATTCAAGCCATCAATCAGTTCATAATTAATCCAAGTATAACATGCTGATGGGTCCTAACTACCCGGACAATAGAATAATAGTAGCTACGCACAGACTCTCGTCACATCGTGCGTACGTATCCCCCCACATATAGGAGCACATAATCAATTATTTTACCTATGGGGTAAATTCCCCCTCAAAAGATTAGAAAGGAGACTCATCTCGCTCCGAAGATCCATAATCGGCATTCTACATTCTTCCGAAGGCTCGAACCAATGCCAAAAGCTCCAAAACTAGCCAATGGCAATACAAATCCATTAATATATGCTAAGGTGCTCATTACAATCCAATTTATAACAACTCTTAACCCCGATCAAAAAGTTGACGAAAATGCCCTCGGGACCACATGCCCGGAATCCAAAATTTTTCGAAGATAAATATTATCTATAGCCTCACGAACTCAAATATATGATTTTCTCTAAATTCCATACCCAAAATCGTGGTCAAATTCCAAGAATACTAATTTTCTAGGTTTTCCCTCAAACCCCAAGTTTCTAAAATTTTCCATGTCTAAATCCATATATAAACCTTTTATATACTCAAAACTAGTAGAAATCATTACCTCATGCTTGGTGATGAAAATGGCACTCCAAAGTTGCTCCAACATCGGCTCCCACGGAATAAATAAAGTGAAAATGAGCCAAACTTCGATTTTTAAAGAAATCTCTTTGTCTCCAGCAATTTCTGCTTCCGTGGAAAAATTTTTGCTTCCGCGGACAAATTCCCGCTTACGCGGTCCCGCTTCTGCGGAACATTTCCGCTTCTGCGGTTATGACAGCAACCAGCACTTTCTCGGCACGGAAATGAGCATAACTCCCTCATACGATCTCCAAATTCGACGATTCTTTTTGCTATGGCTCCGAAATTACGGTACGGATCTAATGGTTCAATAGAAACTTAATTTGGAGCTCATTTTCTTAATAGGGTACCCCTTTTATGCCCAAATAAATGGTGTTAAAGCATCAAACAAGAGCGCGATACAACCCGAAACACACCCGAGGCCCCCGGGACCTCGACCAATCTCACCAACCTGTCCCAAAACACATTACGGACTTGCTCTAGGCCTCAAATCACATCAAACAATGCTAAAATCAAGAATCAACCTCCAATCCAAGCTTTATGAACTTTAGAACTTCATACTTCTACTTTCGATGCTTAAACCTATGAAATCACGTCTGACTGACCTCAAATTTTGCACACAAGTCATATTCGACATTACGGACCTACACTAACTTTCGGAATTGGATTCCGACCTCGATATCAAAAAGTTCACTTCCGGTCAAACTTCTCAAAAACCTTCAAATTTCTATCTTTAGCCAAATGGCTTCAAATTAACCCACGGACCTCCGAATTCACTTCCGATCGCGCTCCCAACTCCAAAATCACCGTACGGAGCTACTCCCAGTCTTGGAATTCCAAACGGACATCGATAACGCTAAAATGCACTTCTAGCCAAACCTAAAAAAAATTCTTCCAAAATGCTAACTTCCACAATAGGCGCCAAAATGCTCCCGGGTTATCCAAAACCCGAACCGAGCATATGGCCAAGTCCGATATCATCATACGAACCTGCTGGGACCTTTAGATCCTGATTCCGAGGTTGTTTACTCAAAAATCCAATCCTAGTTCATTCTTTCAACTTTAATCTTCTGAAATGAGAATTTTCATTTAAATTTAACTCCGATCTTTCTGAATTCCAATTCCGACCATGCGAACAAGTCACAATACCTGAAATGAAGCTGCTTATGGCCTCAGAGTGCTGAACGATGCGCTAGGGCTCAAAACGACCGGTCGGGTCATTACAAAATGTGTTCAAATAATTAAGAAAATATTTTTCTACGATTAATATTGAATTGAGAAAATAATCAATTATTTCACCTATGGGTTAAATTCCCCCTCACAAGATTAGAAATGAGACTCACCTCGCTCCCAAGATCCATAATCGGCATTCTACATTCTTCCGAAGGCTCGAACCAACGCCAAAAGTGTCACGACCCATTTTGCCTAACTAGGTCATGATGGCGCCTAACACCACAGTTAGGCCAGCCAACTGCGAAAGTTTTGATTAAGTCTCGATTATTAATTAGCCAACCAAATATACTAGTGTTTTCAAGTAAATAAAAGAAACTAGCAAGATCATACAGTGCTGACATAGTCATACATCCCCAAAAATAAATGTTCTCTACAGTGTGTGCCAGAACCCGGTGTTACTAGCTACGGGCGACCAGTAGAGTATAAACAAAAATATACAAAACACTGTCCTACTGTCTGAATCAGAATANCATGCACCTGAGTGATTTCCGGATCCACCTGCCTCAAATCCTGTACATTTAAGTACAGAAGCGTAGCATGAGTAAGTAAACAACGTGTACTCAGTAAGTATCCCGTCTAATCTCGAAGTAGTAGAGACGAGAGGTCGACTCGATACTTACTAAGGTCAATTAATATATATATATATATATATATATAAATACACAAGTTTGAATATAGCATGATTAAACAAAGAATTTACAAGTAATGGCAGGTTATAGCATGTAGTGTAAGTCCAGAATACTTCACATCAAATTTATCATTTATCAAGTGAAACAGTGGCAAAATGAAGCATATATATAAGCTCTTCCACAATTAACATGCGCACATAATACCGAGGCGACGGCCCGAACCAACATAAATAAATGTGCACTTGCCGAGGGTCGACGGCGCGCCTATAGATGCATCTATTCATACCGAGGCGATCGGCCCGATCCACAATTAAGGATAATATATATATCAAGTTCACATCAAATGACACGTAAGTAGGCAAGATATCAAATCAACACAATTCAATTTATAGAAATAAACTCATATTCTCCTTTTTAAGTCTCTAATAAATGCTAGGTGTTCAAGTCAACAATGTACCACAAGAACATATTTAATAGGCATGATATAGGTCCTAAGCTACCCGGACATCTAATATGGTAGTCGCTACGCACGGGCTCTCGTCACATAACGCGTGCGTAGTCCCCGCATTTAGCAACAAATACTCAACACGAAACCTAGGGGGACAATTCCCTCTTACAAGGTTAGAAAGGAGACTCACCTCGCTCCGAAGCGCGCTTTCAATCACAAGACTAGGCTCCAAGCTCAATTCGAAGCCGAACAAGCACCAACTAGTTTAAATAAGGCAAGAACTAATCAATAATTACTCACAAGGTTGAATTCTAGCTAATTAAGTGATTTCCCAACCTTTCCCGCAAGTTTACTAAATTCCGACCCCGGGCCCACGTGTCCAATTCCGAGATTTTCTTTGAGGAAATTATTCTTTATAATGAAGGGTTACTAATACGTAAATTTTAGTTCATAACACAACTAATTAGGTGGTTAAATCATAGTTTTTCCAAAACCCTAGGTCTAGCCCTAACCCTTGATTTTATTTGATGTTCTTGGCGTTAAATCTACCTAATGTTCATGTATTTAAGCTAAGAATGAACAAGTCTAAATTTTATATAGCAAGTTATTTGAGGGCCCCGCAATTGTATATTTAAAGCGGCGAGGCTCATCTCACTTTTTATTGGAGGTCAATCCTAAAGCACACTATATTTTTTATTGGTTTTTGTCTCTAATAATAAAGGAAAAGTCTTGATTATTTAATATTACTTAAGAATTATTACATTTGGGCCATGGACTCGTATGAGCCCAAGCCTTCATTTATTTTTTAGGCTTGATTAAAGCCCATGTGGCGGTATCCTGGCCTAATACAGCAGGATTAGTTAAATCCAGCTTGGACCCAAATCCTGGGTCGCACGTTAAAATATCCAGGCCCAATGGCCTAAGTCAGTCAAGTTTCTAGACCACATGGACCAGGCCCAATAGCCAGCAGAACAACTATTCTTTTATCTTAACAAGATCTTACAAATATTCAAAGAAGTATTTCCTTGTTCTTCAGGTGGGCTCCTGCTTGCGATTACTTGAAAAAGTATTCCCTTGTTCTCCAGGTGGGCGCCTGCTTACAAAAATTGACAAACAAAGAAAAATTTTCTGCCCCATGCTATCAGATATTAAACTCAAAGCTAAATTTCAGATGGTACTTCCCTTGTTTTTCAAGTGGGTGCCTGCTTACTGTATTTGAAAAGATATTCCCTTGTTCTTCAGGTGGGCGCCTGCTTGCTATATTTGAAAAGATATTCCCTTGTTTTTCAGGTGGGCGCCTGGTTGCTAATTTGAAATGTATTCCCTTGTTCTTCAGGTGGGTGCCTGCTTGTTGTACTTTGGAATGTATTCCCTTGTTCTTCAGGTGGGCGCCTGCTTGCGATTACTTGAAAAAGTATTCCCTTGTTCTCCAGGTGGACGCCTGCTTACAAAAATTGACAAACAAAAAAAAAATTTCTGCCCCAGTATGGTAATTGGGCATATCATGTTATCAGATATTAAACTCAAAGCTAAATTTCAGATGGTACTTCCCTTGTTTTCCAGGTGGGTACCTGCTTACTGTATTTGAAAAGATATTCCCTTATTCTTCAGGTGGGCGCCTGCTTGCTGTATTTGAAAAGATATTCCCTTGTTTTTCAGGTGGGCGCCTGGTTGCTAATTTGAAATGTATTCCCTTGTTCTTCAGGTGGGTGCCTGCTTGCTGTACTTTGGAATGTATTCCCTTGTTCTTCAGGTGGG
>MU668392.1:16440-33564 GCA_026770625.1 Nicotiana glauca
AGATAATTTCGAGCCCTTACCCAAACTCTGTTTTTCATCTTTAATTCTTCTAAAAAGTGTCCTAATGCACTATAATTATTAGGTGGCGACTCTCCAAAAATCTAAAACCCATCCCAAACGGGAATAGAGTTGTCTTCCCAAATGTCGTAAACCCGATTCCGATTCCGTAAGGAAAAGGGGGGCGTCGACATATCCCTGTCGTGGCATGCCTAGCAGGTCTGAAGGGAATACCTCATAAAACTCACGAACAACAAGTACAAAATCAATAGAAGGAACCTCGGCACTAGAATCACAAACATATGCCAAATAGGCCAAACACCCCTTCTCAAACATACGTCGAGCCTTCGTATAAGAGATAACACTGCGGGTAGAATTACAAGGAGTCCCTCTCCACTTTAAACGAGGTACACCCGGTAAGGCTAAGGTCACAGTCTTGGCATGATAGTCCAAGATAGTGTGGTAGGGTGATAACCTGTCCATCCCTAAAAAGACATCGAAATCAACCATATCAAGAGGAAGAAAATCTACACGAGTATCAAGACCTCCAATCACAACTATACATGAACGATAGAATCGATCTACCACAATAGAATCACCCACCGGTGTAGAAACATAGACAAGGGCACTCAAAGAGTCACTAGGCATAACCAGATATGGTGCAAAATAAGATGACACATGCGAGTACGTAGACCCTAGATCAAATAACACTAAAGCATATCTATCACAAACCAAAACCGTACCTGTGATAACTACATCGGAAGCCTCAGCCTCGGGCCTGGCAGGGAGAGCATAACATCGGGGCTGGGCACCACCACCCTAAACTATATCCCTAGGATGACCGGCAACTGGTTGGCCTCCACCTCTAGCGGCCTGAGCTCCACCTCTAATACCTCTACCTCCACCTCTAGCTTCTCTACCCCCACCTCTAGCTGGCTGGGCGGGCTGAAGAACACTCGGTGCTTGAGGGAAAAACCTAGCAATGTGACCCACGTCACCAAAAATGGAACAAGCCCTCGGCTACTGAGATTGCAGGCCTTGATGACCTGAATGACCACCCCCAAAACTCTGAAGCGGCGGTGCACTGATAGGAGCTGGTAGTGCACTATAGGACTACTGATCAGAATACTGCATATGAGAACCACGACCACCTGAAGCACCGTGAGAAACCTGAAGTGCTGAGTGAAAAGGACTAGAAGGTTGGCCTCTACCATACAAATCCCAACCTCTAGACGAGGTACCACTGAATCGGCCTGAACGACGAGGCCTCTTGCCTGACCCATGACCATCTCCTTGCGATACAACCATCTCAACTCTCCGGGCCACATTAGCCGCCTCCTGTAAAGATATCTCACTCCCAGTCTCCCTATCTATATGAAGATGTATCGGCTGAATAAGTCTATCAATGAATCTCCTCACCCTCTCTCTCTCTCGGTGGGAAGTATGATAAGAGCATGACGAGCCAAGTTGATGAATCTGGTCTCATGCTGGGTAACAGTCATAGAACCTACTGGAGATGCTCAAACTGCCTCCGATAGGCCTCTCTCTGAGTGATGGGGAGAAACTTCTCCAGAAATAGCTGAGTGAACTGCTCTAAAGTCAAAGCTAGCAATCCGACTGGTCTAGCCAAACAGAAATCTCTCCACCAAGTCTTGTCAGATCCAGACAAGCAAAAAGTAGCAAAATCGACCCCATTGGTCTCAACTATCCCCATGTTCCTGAGAACCTGATGACAGCTATTTAGATAATTGTGGGGATCCTTAGAAGATGCACCGCTGGAAGTAGTAGCGAAGAGCTTGGTGAACCTGTCCAATCTCCATAAAGCATCGGCAGACATA
This sequence comes from Nicotiana glauca, assembly GCA_026770625.1. Lineage (NCBI taxonomy): Eukaryota > Viridiplantae > Streptophyta > Magnoliopsida > Solanales > Solanaceae > Nicotiana > Nicotiana glauca. The sequence goes on from MU668392.1 coordinate 18,276, forward strand.
GCTGCTCCATTACCGGACTAGGCTTCCACACCCGGCTGAACTGCTCCAATTGGCTAAACTGTTGGAGTCTGAAACTGGGGAGCTACCAGCTCTGGAGTATGAGTAGCAGGAGTCTGAGCTCCTCCTTCGGCCTGGGAGATGGCTGGTGCTACAAGAAGCAAGCCTGCCTGAGTGACACTCTCCATAAGGCCCACTAGATGGACCATAGCATCCTGGAGTACTAGGGTAGCAATAAACCCCTCTGGAACCTGAGTTGGGCCCACCGGAACTGCTGGGGTTGGAACCTCATCATCAAAGTCAACTTTAGGCTCCGCTGCTGGTGTTGTTGCCTTGAGCTGAGCTCTGTCCCTACCTCGGCCTCGGCCTCGGCCTCGCCATCTGCCCTTCGTGGGAGATGCTGCTGGTCAGCGGATGAAGAAGTGCGCGTTCTTGGCATCTGCGAGAGAACAAAATATAAATTCAATCAACATTGAGAAACCAACCCGCACGATAGGAAACAAAAGGTGTGAGATTTTTTTCCTAACTTTGTGGCCTCTGGGAGATAAATACAAACGTCTCCATATCGATCTCTCAGACTCTACTAAGCTTGTGTGTGAACTGTCACACCCATGTAACCTAGGGCTCTGATACCAACTTGCCACGATCCGTATTTCCGACTCTCGGGAGTTGTAATGGCACCTACTAATGTTACAAGGCAAGCCGCTTATTAAACTAACTACCTTTTTACCCATTTTATACTCTTTAACATTTATAAAGCAATAACGTATAAATAGCGAAAAATTTAGAATAAGCGAAAGTAAGCACTAAAATATCTGAACATTCCAATTATATTAGTTTGAATCTCAACCTCCCAGAACTGGTGTCACAGTACCACAAACGATCTAAGAGTGCTAAATACAAAGTCTGTAATAAAAGATACACTGTCTCTGAATCAAAGAAATGAAATAGGAAATAAAGGATAGAGGAGATCCCAGGGCCTGCGGACGCCTGCATGTCTACCTTGGATCTCGGCGTGGAATGAAGGTAGCCACCCGATCTACTGTCTGAAGCCTACAGCATAGGGATCTGCACAAAAGAGTGCAGAGTGTAGTATCAGCACAATCGACCCCATGTATTGTTAAGTGCCTAGCCTAACCTCGACGAGGTAGTGACGAGGCTAGACTAGATTACCACATAAACCTGTGCAATTCAACTATATACAGTAGAAAAAAAGTACAAAAATAAACAGTCAAGTATGGGAGGGGTAGCATTCAACGGGGGAGATATCAATTCCAAATAGAAAGACAACAAGTAAATGAAAGAACCAATATATCTCGGATTTCAACAAAGAACCAGAAATCAGCAAATGCACGGCATCACCCTTCGTGTTTTTACTCTCGTCCTTATCAAAGAAATCATATAATAAAAATGTGCACGACATCACCCTTCATGCTTTTACTCTCTTTCCTTACCATATAATCAATATAATAGGCACGTAATGGTACATCGTGCGGCACAACATCACCCTTCGTGCTTTACACTCTTTCCTCACAATCATACACGACATCACCCTTTGTGCTTTACATTCTTTCCTCACAAAAAAATGCACGGCATCACCCTTCGTGCTTTAACTCTTTTCCTCACCCAAACAACAATCACGAACAATAGTTAAGGAAATAAATGAAATTACAATAAGAATCCCGGCAAAGGAACAATATTTTAACAACAAGTCCCGGCAAGGGACAATATCAAAACAACAACAATATCCCGGCAAGGGAGGAAATATAGTGCTTCTTTTCTCTTTTTCACTTTTACTTCACAACTCACTTTACCACTTGAGTCAATGCTCCAAAGGATTCAATTACCTCTTATGCTTTCACAATTCATTATACCACTCGAGCCAACGCTCCTCATTGTTCAAGGGTCACAATCCCTTCCACAAAGTTTTCACAACAAATAGAAAATCATCACCAAGCATGAATAATACAATGAGGTCATGATAATTACAATATAAGACTCACGGGCATGTTTTACACCAACGTATAGATACTCGTCACCATGCCTATACATCGTACTCAACAATTATCATATAGCAAATAGGACTCAACTCCTAATCCCTCAAGCTAAGGTTAGACCAAACACTTACCTCAATGCCACAAAAATAATTCACGTTTCAATTATAGCTTTACCCCTTGATTCCACCGCCAATTCGCTTGTATCTAGTCATAAGTTACTTAATTACATCAATAAATGCTAAATGTACGCATAAAAATGAATTTTCCAAAGTTTTGCCCAAAAGTCAAAAATTGCCCCTGGGCCCACATGGTCAAAACCTGAGGTTCAAACCAAAACCTGATTAACCGTTCCCCCACAAACCCAAATATATAATTTGTTTTGAAATCGAATCTCAAATCGAGGTCCAAATCCCCAATTTTTGAAAAACCTAGGTTATACCCAAAATACCTAATTTCCCCCATGAAAATTATTGATTTTGAGTAGAAAACATGTTAAAAGATGTTAATGATGGAAGGAAATGAGTTAACATTAACTTACAATTGATTTGGAAGAAGAGTTGTTCTTGAAAAATTGCCTTAGGTAGTTTGTGTTTTGAAAAGTTGTGAAAATGGGTTGAAATTCGTCTAAGTATAAAAGTTGTAGGTCTCAGATGTGGGAATTGCGAACCCGGACCTCTGCTAGATTGGGAATTGTGAAAGGACTCTCGCATTTGTGAGTTGGGAATTGCGACTACTGCGTGGTATTTGCGACTCAAGGCTAAAACAGGGGTAATCGCATTTGCAATCAATACCTCACATTTGTGAGCAAAGACAAGCCTAGGCAGTTTCACATTTGCGATCCAGCCTTCGCATTTGCGAACTCGCATTTGCAAGCCAATGCGAAGCCTGCAGGCCTAGTCATACCAGCTAAAATCTGCAACTTTCTAAGCCTAATATCCACCCCGTGGCCTATCCAAAACTCACTTGAGTCCTCGGGGCTCCAAACCAAACATATACACAACCTCAAAAATATCATACGGACTTATTCGTGTAATCAAATCACCAAAATAACATCATGAACATCGAATTAAACCTCAAGATCAATGAAATTTCTCAAAACTTCTTAAACATCAAATTTTGCATTTAAGGTCTGAATCATGTCAAATGGAATCCGTTTCTTACCAAACTTTACCGACAACACATATAATTCATATTGAACCTATACCGGGCTCCGGAACCATAATACGGGCCCAATACCACAGGTTTCACATAACATTTCACTATCAAAAACCTTTATATTTTTCAGAAAATAATTTCTTTCAAAAATTCGTTTCTCGGGCTTGGGACCTTGGAATTCGATTTCGGGCATACCGCCTAGTTTTATATTTTCCTACGAACCCTCCGGGACCGTCAAATCACGGGTCTGGGTCCGTTTACCCAAAATATTGATCGAAGTCAAATTAATTCATTTTATAGTCAAAATTTATCATTTTTTCCACAGATTTTCACATTAGGCTTTCCGGCTACGTGGCCGGATTGTGCATGAAAATTGAGGTGATGCTAAAAGGGGTGTTTAAGGCCTCGGAACGCAGAATTCATTTTAAAAACAAGTGATGACCTTTTGGGTCATTACATTCTCCACCTCTAAAACAAACGTTCATCCTTGAACGGACAGAAGAAAGAAGTACCTGGGTCGGGGAAAAGATGGGGATAACGGCTCTGCATATCAGACTCGGACTCCCAAGTAGATGCCTCGGCAAGCTGACCTCTCCTCTGAACACGAACCGAAGGAAAACTCTTCGATCTCAACTGACGAACCTGCTGGTCTAGAATAGCTACCGGCTCCTCCTCATAAGACAAGTCCTTGTCCAACTGGACAGTGCTGAAATCTAACACGTGGGATGGATCGCTGTGATACTTTCGAAGCATGGACACATGAAACACTGGATGCACGGCTGCTAAGATCGGCGGCAATGTAAGTCTATAATCCAACTCTCTCACTCAATAAAGAATCTCAAGCGGGCTAATGAACCTAGGGCTAAGCTTGCCCTTCTTCCCAAATCTCATCACGCCCTTCATAGGCGACTCTCGAAGCAACACCGCTCACCGACCATAAATGCCAAATCACAAGCCTTACAGTCAGCATAGCTCTTTTGCCTGGACTAAGCTGTACGAAGCCTATCCTGAATAATCCTGACCTTGTCCAACGCATCCTGAACCAGATCCGTACCCAACAACCGAGCCTCTCCCAGCTCAAACCATCCAACCGGCAACCGACACCGCCTACCATATAAGGCCTCATAAGGAGCCATCTAGATACTCAACTGGTAGCTGTTGTTGTAGGCAAACTCTACTAAAGGCAAAAACTGATCCCACGAGCCTCCAAAGCCATTGACACAAGCTTGGAGCATATCCTCTAAAATTTGAATGGTCCGCTTGGATTGTACGTCCGTTTGAGGATGAAACGATGTGCTCAACTCGACCCGTGTACCCAACTCTCGCTAAACTGCTCTCCAGAAATGGGAGGTAAATTGTGTACCTCCATCCAAAATGATAGACACGGGCACACCATGAAGACGAACAATCTCCCGGATATAGATCTCAGCTAACCTCTCGGAAGAATATGAGACTGCCACAGGAATGAAATGCGCTGACTTGGTCAACCTATCAACAATAACCCACACTACATCAAACTTCCTCTGAGTCCGTGGGAGTCCAACAACAAAGTCCATAGTGATATGCTCCCGCTTCCACTCAGGATTCTCAATCTTCTGAAATGAACCACCTGGACTCTGATGTTCGTACTTAACCTGCTGACAATTCAAACACCGAGCCACATATGCAAGGATGTCCTTCTTCATTCTCCGCCACCAATAATGCTGCCAAGAATCCTGATACATCTTCGCGACGCCCGGATGAATAGAGTAATGGGAACTATGGGCCTCCTCTAAAATCAACTCTCGAAGCCTATCTATGTTAGGCACACAAACTCGACCCTGCAATCTCAAAACTCCATCATTACCTAAGGTAACATGTTTGGCACCTCCGCACTGTACCGTGTCTCTAAGGACACATAAATAAGAATCATCATATTGTCGATCTCGAATACGCTCCAATAATGAAGAACGAGTGACTGTGCAAGCTAACACACGGCTGGGCTCAGAAACATCCAACCTGACGAAATGATTGGCCAAAGCCTGAAAATCCAAAGCAAGTGGTTTCTCACTGACCGGAATATAAGCTAGATTGCCGATACTAGCTGACTTTCTACTCAAGGCATCGTCCACCACATTGGCCTTTCCAGGATGATATAAGATGGTGATATCATAGTCTTTCAACATCTCCAACCATCTTCTCTGCCTCAAATTCAACTCCTTTTTCTTGAACAAATACTGCAAACTCTTGTGGTACGAAAACACCTCGCACGCCACGGCATACAGATAATGACTCCAGATGTTCAACGCGCGAACAATGGCTGCTTACTCCAAATCATGAACCGGATAGTTCTTCTCATGAATCTTCAACTACCGCAAAGCATAGGCAATGATCTTGCCATCCTGCATCAACACTGCACCAAGCCCAATACAAGATGCATCATAATAAACTGTATATGGCCCTGAACCGGTGGGCAAAACCAACACTGGTGTCGTAGTCAAAGCTGTCTTGGGCTTCTGAAAGCTCGCCTCACACTCGTCTGACCACCTGAACTGGGCACCTTCTGGGTCAACCTGGTCATCGGGGCCACGATAGATGAAAACCCCTTTATAATAGTAGCCTGCCAATCCCAAGAAACTCTGGATTTCTGTAGCTTATGCTGGCCTAGGCCAGTTCTTGACTGCTTCAATCTTCTTCGGATCAACCTGAATACCCTCTGCTGACACAACATGACCCAGGAAAGCAACCGAACTCTACCAGAACTCATACTTTAAAAACTTAGCATACAATTGACTATCCCACAACGTCTCAAGAACCACTCTAAGATGCTGCTCATGCTCCTCCCGGCTACAGGAATATATCAAAATATCATCAATGAAGACTATCACGAACGAATCCAAGTAAGGCCTAAACACTCGGTTTATCAAATCGATAAAAGTTGTTGGGGCAATTGCCAACCCGAATGACATCACCAAGAACTCATAATGCCCTTACCGAGTGCGGAAAGCTATCTTACGGACATCGCATGACCTAATCCTCAACTGATGGTAGCCAGATCTCAAGTCAATCTTCGAAGACACCTTGGCACCCTGAAACTGATCAAACAAATCATCAATACTCGGTAATGGATACTTATTCTTGATTGTAACCTTGTTCAACTGCCGTTAATCAATACACATTCTCATCGATCTGTCTTTCTTCCTAACAAACAACATCGGCGCGCCCCATGGCGAAACACTGGGTCTAATGAAACCCTTCTCAAGCAAGTCTTGCAACTGCTCCTTCAACTCTTTCAAATCAGGCGGGGCCATAGGATACGGCGGATAGAAATGGGCTGAGTGCCTGGAGCCACATCAATGCAAAAGTCGATATCCCTTTGGGTGGCATACCTGGCAGGTCTGAAGGGAATACCTCAGAAAACTCACGAACAACGGGCACAGAATTGATAGAAGGAACCTCAGTACTAGAATCACGAACATATGCCAAATAGGCCAAACACCCATTCTCAACCATACGTCGAGCCTTAACATAAGAGATAAAAATATGGGTAGAATGACCAGGAGTCCCTCTCCACTCTAAACGAGGTACACCCGGTAAGGCTAAGGTCACAGTATTGGCATGACAGCCCAAGATAGTGTGGTACGATGATAACCAGTCCATCCCTAATATGACATCGAAATCAACCATATGCTGAAGAAGCAAATCTACACGAGCCTCAAGACCTCCAATCACAACTATACATGAATGAGGGACTCGATCTAACACAATAGAATCACCCACCGGTCTAGACACATAGACAGGGGCGCTCAAAGAGCCACTAGGCATGGCCATATACGGTGCAAAATAAGATGACACATACGAGTATGTAGACCCTGAATCAAATAACACTTAAGCATCTCTATCACAAACCAGAACCATACCTGCGATAACTGCATCGGAAGCCTCAACCTCGAGCCTGGCCGGGAGAGCATAACATCGGGGTTGGGCCCTAACACCCTGAACATATCCCTGGGATGGCCGGCGGCTAGCTGGACTAAACCTCTAGCAGCCTGAGTTCAACCTCTACTACCTCTACCTCCACCTCTAGCTCATCTACCCCCACCTCTAGTTGACTGGGCGGGCTGTGGAACACTCGGTGCCTAAACTACAGCACGGGAACCCTGATGCTGAGAGCTACTCGGTGCTCGAGGGCAAAACCTAGCAATGTGACCCATATCACCACAAGTGTAACAAGCCCTCGGCTGTTGAGACTGCTGGCTCTGATGACATGGATGACTACCCCAAAAACTTTAAAGTGGCGGTGCACTGATAAGAGCTGGTGGTGCACTGTGGGACTGCTGATCAGAATACTGCATATGAGAACCACGGCCACCTGAAGCACCATGAGAAACCTGAAGTGCTGACTGAAAAGGCCTAGGAGGATGGACTCTATCATACGAATCCCTACCTCCAGACGAGGTACCACTGAATTGGCCTGAATGACGAGGCCTCTTGTCTGACCCATGACCACCTCCCTGAGAAAGAACTATCTCAACTCTCCGGGCCACATTGGCCGCCTCCTAGAAAGATATCTCACTCCAAGTCTCCCTACCCGTCTGAAGATGAATCGGCTGAATAAGTCCATCAATGAACCTCTTCACCCTCTCTCTCTCGGTGGGAATTATGATAAGAGCATGACGAGCCAAGTCGATAAATCTGGTCTCATGCTGGGTAACAGTGATAGAACCCTACTGGAGACACTCAAACTGCCTCTGATAGGCCTCTCTCTGAGTGATGGGGAGAAACTTCTCCAAAAATAGCTGAGTGAACTACTCCCAAGTCAAAGCTAGCGACCGGCTGGTCTAGCCAAACGGTAATCTCTCCACCAAGTCTTGGCAGATCTAGATAAGCAAAAAGTAGCAAAATCGACCCCATTGGTCTCAACTATCCTTATGTTCCTGAGAACCTCATGACAGCTGTCTAGATAATCGTGGGGATCCTCAGAAGATGCACCGCTGAAAGTAGTAGTGAAGAGCTTGGTGAACCTATCCAAACTCCACAAAGCATCAGCAGACATAGCTGCTCCATCACCGGCCTGGGCTACCACACCCGGCTGAACTGCTGGAGTCTGAAACTGGGGAGCTACCTGCTCCGGAATGCGAGTAGCAGGAGTCTGGTCTCCTCCTCCAGCTGGGAGACGGTTGGTGCTACAGGAAGCAAGCCTGCCCAGGTGACACACTCCATAAGGCCCACTAGATAGAACAGACCATCCTGGAGTACTAGGGTAGCAATAAACCCCTCTGGGACCTGAGCTGGGCCTACCGGAACTGCTGGGGCCGGAACCTCATCGTCAAAGTCAACTTGAGGCTCCGCTACTAGTGCTGCTACCCTAGGCTGAGCTATGCCCCTACCTCGGCCTCTGCCTCCGCCTCGCCCTCTGCCCCTCATGGGAGCTACTACTGGGGGCTCGGGCTGCTGGTCAGTGTATGAGGAAGCGCGCGTTCTCGGCATCTGCGAGAGAACAGAATAGAAATTCAATCAGCATTGAGAAACCAAACCGCACGACAAGAAAGAAAAGGTGTGAGATTTTTTTCCTAACTCTGTAGCCTCTGGGGGATAAATACAGACGTCTCCGTACTGATCCCTCAAACTCTACTAAACTTATCTGTGAACTGTGCGACCCATGTAAACTAGGGCTCTGATACCAACTTGTCACGACCCGAATTTCTCACCCTCGGGAGTCATGATAACACCTAGTAATGTGAGCTAGGCAAGCCGCTTATTAAACTAACTACCTTTTTACCCATTTTATACTCTTTAACATTTATAAAATAATAACGTATAAACATTGAAAATTTTAGAATAAGCGGAAGTAAGCACTAAAATATCTGAACATGTCCATTATAATAGTTTGAATCTCAACCTCTCAGAACTGGTGTCATAGTACCACAAACGATCTAAGAGTGCTAAATACAAAGTCTGAAACAAAAGATACACTGTCTATGAATCAAAGAAATGAAACAGGAAATAAAGGATAGAGGAGACGCCAGGGCCTGCGGACGCCTGCAGGCCTATCTTAGACCTACGCGTGGACTAAAGGTAGCCACCCAATCTACTATCAGAAGTCTACAGCACTGGAATCTGCAAAAAAGAGTGCAGAGTGTAGTATCAGCACAACCGGCCCAATGTGCTGGTAAGTGCCTAGCCTAATCTCGGCGAGGTAGTGACAAGGCTAGACCAGACTACCACATAAACCTGTGCAATTCAACTATAGACAGCGAAAAAGAAGTACAAAAATAAATAGGAGGGGTAGCCTGCTACTGGGGAGATATCAATTCCAAATAGAAAGACAACAAGTAAATGAAAGAACCAATATATCTCAGATGTCAACAAAGAATCAGAAATCAACAAATACACGGCATCACCCTTCGTGCTTTTACTCTCATCCTCACCAAAGCAATCATATAATAAAAATGTGCATGACATCATCTTTCGTGCTTTTACTCTCTTTCCTCACCATATAATCAATATAATCGGCACAGAATGATACATCGTGCAGCACGGCATCACCCTTCGTACTTTACACTCTTTCCACACAATCATACACGGCATCACCCTTCGTGCTTTACACTCTTTACTCACAAAAATAATGCACGGCATCACCCTTCGTTTTTTAACCCACTTCCTCACCCAAACAACAATCACAAAAAATAGGGCAAGGAAATAAATGAAATTACAACAAGAATCCCTGCAAGGGAACAATATTTTAACAACAAGTCCCGGCGAAGGACGATATCAAAACAACAACAATATCCCGGAAAGGGAGGCAATATAGTGTTTATTTTCTCTTTTTCACTTTTACTTCACAACTCACTTTATCACTTGAGCCAATGCTCCAAAGGGTTCAATTACCTCTTATACTTTCACAATTCGTTATACCACTCGAGCTAACGCCCCTTAATGTTCAAGGGTCATAATCCATTCCACAAACTTTTCACAACAAATAGAAAATCATCACCAAAGCATGAATAATACAACGAGGTCATGATAATCACAATATAAGACTCACGGGCATGCTTGACACCAACGTATAGATACTCGTCGCCATGCCTATACGTCGTACTCAACAATTATCACATAGCAAATAGGACTCAACTCCTAATTCCTCAAGCTAAGGTTAGACCAAACACTTACCTCGATGCCACGAACACAATTCACGTTTCAATTATAGTTTTACCCCTTGATTTTACCGCCAATTCGCTCGTATTTAGTCATAAGTACATCAATAAACGCTAAATGAATTAATTCGAATGCATAAAAATGAATTTTCCAAAGTTTTGCCCAAAAGTCAAAAAGTGCCTCCAGACCCACATGGCCAAAACCCAAGGTTCGAACCAAAACGCAATTACCCATTCCCCCACGAACCCAAATATATAATTTGTTTTGAAATCGGACCTCAAATCGAGGTCCAAATTCCCAATTTTTGAAAAACCTAGCTTCTACCTAAAACACCCAATTTCTCCCATGAAAATCGTTGATTTTGAGTTGAAATTATGTTAAAAGATGTTAATGATTGAAGGAAATGAGTTAAAATTAACTTACAATCGATTTGGAAGAAGAGTTGTTCTTGAAAAATAGCCATTGGGAGTTTATGTTTTGAAAAGTTGTGAAAATGGGTTGAAAATCACCTAAGTATAAAGTTGCAGGTCTCAGATAAGGAAATTACGAACAGGGGTTCGCAATTGCGAACCCCGACCTCTGCTAGCTTGGGAATTGCGAAAGGAATCTCGCATTTGCGAGTTGGGAATTGCGACTACCGCGTCGCATTTGAGACTGAAGGATGAAACAGGGGTAATCGCATTTGCGATTAAAACCTCGCATTTACAAGCAAAGACAGGCCTGGGCTGTTTTGCATTTGCGATCCAGCCTTCGCATTTGCGAGCCAGTGCAAAGCCTGCAGGTCTGGTCATACCAGCTAAAATCTGCAACTTTCTAAGCCTAAAAATCCACCACGTGGCCTATCCAAAACTCACCCGAGCCCTCGGGGCTCCAAACCAAACATAAACACAACCTCAAAAATATCCTACGGACTTATTCGTGTAATCAAATCACCAAAATAATGTCATGAACATCGAATTAAACCTCAAGATCAATGAAATTTCTCAAAACTTCTTAAACATCAAATTTTGCATTTAAGGTCCGAATCACGTCAAATGGATTCTGTTCCTTACCAAACTTTACCGACAACACATATAATTCATATTGAACCTGTACCGGGCTCTGGAACCATAATACGGGCCCGATACCACAGGTTCCACATAACATTTCACTTTCAAAAACTTTTATATTTTTCAGAAAATAATTTCTTTCACAAATTCATTTCTTGGGCTTGGGACCTCGTAATTCGATTCTGGGCAATCACACAAGTCTCATATTTTCCTGCGGACCCCCCAAGACCGTCAAATTACGGGTCCGGGTCCGTTTACCGAAAACGTTGACCGAAGTCAAATTAATTTATTTTATAGTCAAAATTTATTATTTTTTCCACATATTTTCACATATAGGTTTTTCGGCTATGCGCCTGGACTTCGCACGTAAATCGATGTGATGCTAAAAGAAATTTTTAAGGCCTCGAAATGCAGAATTCATTTTAAAAACAAGTGATAACCTTTTGGATCATGACAATAAATCCGACACTGAAAGATTGAAGAAAGAAAAGCGCAGAAAATTTTGAAGAAAAAAAGATTGTAATTTTTGAAAGAAAAAAAAAAGTATTGAGGGCTAACTTAAAAAATAATATTTAGAATTTAAAATTATGTTTGAATATGCATTTCACTTGAAAAAATGTTGCAGTTTTGTGGGAAGGGGGGAAATTTCTAAAAATTTTGAAAAAGTGATCTTTGATATTTGAAAAACTAGTTTTCCAAACACTTACTAATTTTCATGGCCAAACACATTTTTGAATTATTTTTTTTTAAAAGAAGAAAAAATATTTGTGGACAAAGGAGGCCTATGTTTCCTGCTTGTAATTACCAAGCAGGAATTATTCTTTGACTTGACTTGAAACTCGACTAACGTTCGAATATTCTTCTTGCATATGAAGAATCTTTGACTTGACTTGAAACTCGACTAACATTCGAAAAAATTAGCTTGGAATTTTAATCATGTCTTCTGTTTATGACTTTCAATTACTTGTACAGAAAATATTTGAAATTAATTAAATATGTCAATACCAAGTGGAGCTCCCTTTTCAAAAGAAAGAATCAAAGAAACAACAAAAATAGCAAGGACAATAATGATGATCACAAAATTTTTGAATCCTCCAGTAGTATTTCTTCATTTTTATTTTACATCCAAGGAGTATTTATTAATTTTAAGAATAATGATGTGACTCATTATTTATGTTCCAAATGTATTTAACTGAAATAATACAAATTCATTTGATAAAGGTCAAAATGGAGGCACAAAGCGAAGAACAAAGATTTTCTATGAGTGAAGAAACAATGTGGTCATGCAAAATTAGCAAGACAACTCTGTCCAAGAAAACAATCAAAAAATTAACCCGTAAGACCAAAATTCAATTAATTTTAAAGCAGTAAAATCTTTCCGAATTGCTAGTATATTTTTATTATGATAGTTTATTTAGTATTTTATCATTTAAAGTCGTCGTTCTTCCTTTTTCACTTTCTCTTTATTCTCCTTTTTTTTTTCTGCCTAATTAATGATAGCTTCTCTTTTCTTTATTGGATAAGAGGGCATTACAAACAGCTCATACGTATGTTGGCAGAGGATCTCATTCTTGTACCAAGGCGAACTATTTAACTAATTATCTTTGTTACTTTTATTAATTTATGTTTAAATCATTTTTATGGCATTTGATTATGTTAAACATATAAATAGAGCGTTTATATGAGAGTTTTTAAAGGAAAGTTCTTTTTCTTCAAGTCAAATTTTAAAGAGCTAATGCTCTTACTATAGCACCGACTAAAACCAGATTCGCGTCGTAGAAAATATTATTATATTCTAAAATACACGTCACCACATGTAGAAATATGTAAAAATCGAATTTCATTCACATTCGGAATTTAAAAACTTCATTTCATCAATCTGATTTATATTCATTAATATGGTAAAATCTACTAACATAGTGGAATTTATTATGCATATTATATATTATAAATAGGATGCAGGCTTCACCTCAATGCTGTACTCAGTTGCAAGATTTTGAAGAGACTTCTCTTGAATTTATCATCCTCTGATTTCTCTTGTTTCAAGATGTAAATTTTTTTTTTTATCTCTTCTCTCTTTCTCTTTTCTAATTTATCACTCCATTTTCTTTTTAATTTATCACTCCATTGTTCTATGTATGAATTTAGGTCCCAAAAGAGTGATCTTTCAGAAAATAACCATGAGGAGGTTTCACAAACTTCTGATTTCCATTACTCCCAAGTCTATAATTTTATGTCTCAAGAACCCCCCGTGCACCACAGGTATTTCTTTATTTATTTTACACTTAAATAAATTCATCACAAAATCTTTTCGAGTATTTAAAGCAATGGATATCATATATGTATATATTAGAACATTAATATTCACTTCAAACTCATTGACTTTAGATCTCGAATCGGACTTAAATGTTTCTTTGTCTCTCTCCTATAACCTTAAAAAGTATGTTACAACAAATTGATATAGTCTCCTTATTAATTCTTTTTGTATTCGTGATTTAAAAAAAGGCTAAGAATTAAAAATATAAAGATTTATTTATTTATTTGTCTTTTCAGCATCTTGTGAAATCAGAACACATGATATTTGTCTGACTACAATAGAAAATAGTCAAAGTTGATGTTGATGTTGTTGGTGTTGACATATATACATCAATTTTTAACTAAAACAATTATACAAAAATATAAATTCTTATAAACTAGTACTAGTTTGTGGGTTATTTATATCTATTTAAATTTTTTGGTTCTATTTTGTAGCATCCAACAGCCATATGAACATCATCAGATTCATCACACATATGTTCAAGTCCCATCAGATCAATTTGTGTTGAATCAACATGACATGTATTCTTCCTTGAGGTATTAAATACTCTCTCACACATGTGATAATCTATACTCAACTTTCTAAGAACAATTTAAGCATATTCTTATTTTTGACAGGCCTATGTGTAATCTTGATTCTGAACGCGCATTTACTATCCAACCAAATTTACCTCCAGAGGTATTTTCTTTTGAAATCTTATCATTTTTTCGTTTACAATTTTTAGAATTTTTACTTATCTATATCACATTATAAACTTATTTACCTCTCCTAGAGGAATTATCATTTAATATATCAGTATATACAATTTATCATTTATATCTCCTTCTTATACTTAAACACTAATGTCAATCAATATTTTTGTAATCTCAAAATTTTTTTGTCAACAATACAAACAATCAAACAAATAAAAAAAATACATACAAGTTCCTCCATCACCCACAATTACAAGGCTTAAAGCCTAGTTGTTATAAAGCAAAATATTGATGTGGGTAATCATCGTTGTTTCTTTTATATCATATATAGTAGTAGTGCTGCTATTAAGGGTGTACAATGAAAACCTATAAACCGTATCAAACCAATAATTCGAGTCAAATCAATTGTAATTTGCTTTGATTTGGTTTGTTATTTGGGAAAAAAATCCGACTATAAACACATTATTGAAAAATAATTGATTTGGTTTGGTTTTAACTAAACAGATCAAACCGAAACCAAACCAACTCGGTAGTATATTTATATAATTTTTAAAAATATTTTATACATATAAATATTTATTGCAGTGTAATTTATAAATATTTCTTAAATTTTTTCAAAGTTTTATCTTTTAACGTATTATTCAAGTTTGGACTTAACAATATTCTTGAATGGCAAATAAATTTTATAGCTCATAAATGTAGTAACTCAAACAAAGTTCAAATCAATACTAATACTAATGCTAACAAAAAAAAAATTTATTTTTTTAGTTTTACATTGGTTTGTAATAAGAATGCATAACTTAGTTTAGCTTTTTCTTTAGTGCTTAATTATATAATTAATACTACTTATTAGATGTACTTATTTGAGATTTTTTTTTCCTATATAATATTTGAAATTTATTTACTAAAATTGTCCTAATTTTGCAAGTTACCCCCCCCCCCCCC
>MU668392.1:39105-74738 GCA_026770625.1 Nicotiana glauca
TATATATATAATAGGAGAGTCAAAGAAACCTATATCTGTTTATATATAATAGAAGAGACAAAGAAATGTTATAATGGCAAGTGTCATAATTTTTATTAACAATATAATTATGCTAAATATTGGATAATATAATAAATAAAAATACTTAACGAAAAAATTATTTGATGACTACATAAGTCCATTTAATTTAATGGAGTTTTTATTTATTAAAATTTACACAATATCTATTCTATTTATATAGAATAGGATAATCAAATAATTGTGATAATTCCAAATGTAACATCGAAAAATTAACCAAGTGAAAAAATATTTTTTTAATATTGACCGCGCATCGCGCGGGTACGACTACTAGTAATAAATAATAACCGAAGGCATGAAAACACATACGTGCAAAAGGCAATTCTATATCAGGCAGTAAATCACTTAAAACGGTAAAACAATAGAGAGTCAAATGGAATCTCCTTTTAAAAATAGGTAAATCAGGTAAAACAACAAGTAAATGGTGAGTAGAAATCTGCCCCTCGGGCCCAGTATCAATCACTCAGCATAATATCAGCCCCTCAGGCTCACTCTCAGATCATATGGGTACCCGCGGTCACTGTAGGTGTGCAGACTCCGGAGAGGCTCCTTACGGCCCAAGTGCTATATCACCATAAGGCCTGAAAGCCTTCTCACATCACTCATCAGGCCTGAAAGCCTCCTCACATCACTCATCAGGCCTGAAAGCCTCCTCACCTCACTCAAGCCACCTCGTGGCATATAAATGTATCTCAGGCCCTCGGCCTCATATCACTCAGCATATCCTCACATATGGTCCTCGGCCTCACTCAGTCCAGAAAATATCATAAACCCCTCAGGCATCAATAAAATAGTAGTGCTCAGCCCAAACAATAGTGGAAATATCATTTAAGTCTAAAAATTCAATTAAAGCGGCTGAGTTTGTGAAACAGTATAATGAACAGGACTGAGTTCAAGTAGTATATCAAAATAGTGACGAAATAGTGATAAAAATCAACGAAGGATTCAAGTAGTCGGCATGAAGCCCAAAATACGGCAATAGGCCCACATCATGTTGATAATAAACACATCTCAGTCAAATACGTGGTAAAAACATAAGTCGGGACGGACTAAGTCACAATCCCCAATAGTAAACAACCACGTGCTCATCATTAAGCGCGTGTTTCACCTCAATATAGCACTACGTTGTACAAATCCGGGGTTTCAAACCCTCATGATATCATTTACTATCATTACTCACCTCAAGCTGGCCAAAATCCTAGCTCGCTATGCCCTTGCCTCGCAAATTGGCCTCCTCACGCGTCAAATCTGACCAAAACCACAACGAATACGTCACAATAGGCTAAGAGAACATAACCTAATCGAAAAGAATCAAAAAACATAGAAAATCACGAAATTTGCAAAACTCGAGCCCCGGGCCCACTTCTCGAGTTCCAGAAAATTTTACATCAACGGATTCCTAATCTCGCCACGAGTCCATACATACCAAAAACTCCCAAATCCGAGCTCAAATGACCCATCAAAACACAATTTGAAATATCAAAACTCAAGCCCTAGTTCTTCCCCCTTTTTGATAAATTTTCATGAATTTCTAGGTTGATTCTACAATTAAATCATGTTTTTTAGTCATAGAACTCACCTCCAATCAATCCCAGTCGAGATCCCCTTCAATTCTCATCCAAAATTTCTCAAGGATGCTCAATAATGGTGGAAATTAACTTAGACTCGCGGAGGAAAAGTTATTAAAAACCATTCTGCCCCAGGTGACTTTTCTTCTATGCGAAGGCGAGGGTCTTCTCGTGTTCGCGATGCTCAAAATTTCCATTGCCCAAAAATGCCCTTCGCGAACGCGGTCCCCAACCCGCGAACGCGAAGCTTCCTCAGACTCCACTACGCGAACGCGGACCTCTTGGTCGCAAACGCAAAAAATAAAACAAACGGGACCCCCAGGTCCTTCTATGCGAACGCGTGATCCCAAACGCGAACGCGAAGCTCAAGGAATTCCCTCTCCACGAACGTGATGCCCTTTATGCGAACGCGAAGAGTAAACCTCCTGCCCTTCCAATTTCTTCTACGCGATCGCGACACCCCCTCGCAATCGCGATGACCAAATCTCTGCAACACTTCAGCTGGAAAACCTACAACTTCCAAATGGTAGAATTGGTCCGTTTGACCATCCGAAATCACTCCAAGGCCCCCGGGACCTCAACCAAAAGTGCCAACCCATCCTAAAACATTATTCAAACTTTCTCCAATCATCAAAACACCTCAACCAACAACAAAACCATCAAATTACATCGGATATAAGCCTAAGTTCTTCTAAAACTTCCGAAACATGCATTCGATCAAAAACCTAACCAAATCACCTTCGAATGACATGAAATTTTGCACACACATCTCAAATCATCTAACGAAGCTACAACAACTCTCGGAATTCAATTCCGACCCTCGGATCAAAATCTCACCTATCACCCGGAATTCACCAAAATACTAACTTCGCCAATTCAAGCCTAACTCTACACCGGACCTCCAAAATCACTTCCGATCACGCTCCTAAGTCACAAATCATCCCTCGAAGATAATCGAATCATCGAAAATCACATCTTAGTCCTCTAACTCATAAGTCAACATCCAGTTGACTTTTCCAAACCAAACTTTCCTTAAAGAGACTAAGTGTCTCATTTCCTACCAAAACCTCTTCGAACCAACTCAATCACATTAGATACAGATAATGAAGCATAAAGAAGCTGTAAATGGGGAAAACGAAGCGGTAACTCATGAGACGACGGGCCAGGTCATCACATCCTCCCCAACTAAAATAAACGCTCGTCCTCGAGCGGGTCAAGAAATATACCTGAAGCCTCAAACAGGTGAGGGTATCTGTTCCGCATCTCCCGCTCGGTCTCCTAAGTAGCCTCCTCCACGGGCCGACCTCTCCACTGCACTTTCACCGAAGCTATATCCTTTGATCTCAACTTTCGAACCTGACGACCCAAAATAGCCACCGACTCCACATCATAGGTCAAATCACCATCCAACTGAACCGTGCTGAAGTCCAATACGTGGGACGGGTCCCCAACGTACTTCCGGAGCATAGAAAAATGAAATATCGGATGCACGCCTGACAAGCTGGCTGGCAAGGCAAGCTCATAAGCCACCTCCCCAATCCTCCTAAGTACCTCAAAAGGCCCAATAAACCACGGACTCAACTTCCCCTTCTTTCCAAATCGCATAACACCCTTCATGGGTGAAACCTTTAACAAGACCTTCTCACCAACCATATAAGACACATCTCGAACCTTCCGGTCCACATAACTCTTCTGACGCGACTGTGCTGTACGAAGCCTCTCCTGAATAAGCTTCACATTCTCTAAGGCATCCTGAACTAACTCTGTCCCCAATAGCCTAGCCTCGCCGGGCTCGAACCAACCAACTGGAGATCTACACCGCCTCCCATACAACGCCTCATACGGAGCCATCTGAATGCTCGACTGATAACTGTTGTTGTAGGCAAACTCTGCAAGCGGCAAAAACTCATCCTAAGAACCTCCAAAATCAATAACACAGGCACGCAATATGTCCTCCAATATCTGAATAGTACGCTCGGACTGACCGACCAACTGAGGATGAAATGTTGTGCTCAACTCTACCTGCGTACCCAACTCTCACTGAAATGTCCTCCAGAACTGAGAAGTAAACTGAGTACCTCTATCTGAGATAATAGACACTGGAACACCACGCAATCGAACAATCTCCCGGATAAAGATCCCTGCCATCTGCTCCGAAGAATAGGTAGTACATACCGAAATAAAGTGCGCGGACTTGGTCAGCCGATCCACAATCACCCAAATCGAATCGAAATTCTTCAAAGTCCAAGGGAGACCACTCACAAAATCCATAGTGATCCTCTCCCACTTCCACTCGGGAATAATTATCCGCTGAAGTATGCCACCCGGTCTCTGATGCTCATATTTCTCCTGCTGACAGTTGCGACACCGAGCCACTAATCCTACAATGTCTTTCTTCATTCTTTTCCACCAATAATGCTGCCTCAAATCCTGATACATCTTTGCGGCACCCAGATGAATCAAATACCGCGAGCTATGGGCCTCCTCCAATATCAACTCCTGAAGCCCATCCACATTGGGCATACAAATCCGACCCTACATCCTCAACTCACCATCCTCACCAATGGTCACGTCTCTGGCATCATCATGCTGGACCCTGTCCTTAAGGATAAGCAAATGCGAATCATTATACTGGCACTCTCTGATGCGATCATATAAGGAAGACCAAGAAACCACACAAGCCAACACCCGAGGCTCCGAAATATCTTGTCTCACCAACCGATTGGCCAAGGCCTGAACATCAACTGCAAAGGGCCTCTCCCCAACTAGAATATACGCCAAACTCCCCATACTAACTGCCTTTCTGCTCAAAGCATCGGCCACTATATTGGCCTTCCCCGGGTGATACAGAATGGTAATATCATAATCCTTAAGTAACTCTAGCCACCTCCGCTGCCTCAAATTAAGATCTTTTTCTTGAACAAATGCTGAAGACTGCGATGATCGGTGAATACCTCACAAGATACACCATACAAGTAGTGCCTCCAAATCTTCAAAACATGAACTATAGCAGCCAACTCCAAATCATATACAGGGTAGTTCTTCTCGTGGGGCTTCAACCGACGAGAAGCATAAGCAATAACTCTACCCTCCTACATCAATACACATCTGATCCCAACTCTCGAAGCATCACAATATACATTGTAAGAACCCGATGTTGATGGAAAAACCAATACTGGAGCTGTGGTCCAAGCTGTCTTGAGCTTCTAAAAGCTCTCCTCGCACTCGTTCGACCATACAAATGGAGCACCTTTCTGAGTCAACTTGGTCAGGGCGATGCAATAGAGGAAAATCCCTGAACAAACCGGCGATAATAACCTGCCAAACCAAGGAAACTACGAATCTCTTTGGTTGAGGTCGATCTAGGCCAGCTCTGATACCAACTTGTCACGACCCAATTCCCAAACTCGATCATGATGGCGCCTCTCGTGAAGACAAGGCCAGCCAGAACAACGCAAACACCTCTTTTAAAGCAATTAATTAACATTAACAATTCTAACACATGCTTAATATAGCCAATAATGCGGAACAACGATAATAACAAGGGAAACTATCCTGACACAGCCCAAACTGAAGTGTCACAAGTCATGAGCTACTACAGAGTTTGCTATAAGCCTACAAAGTATGATATATGATACAATAGTCTGAAGAGAAACATAAATGATAGAGGATAAGGGAGACAAGGGGCTGCGGACGTCAACAGCTACCTCGTAACTCCAACTCGCTGCCTGGTCTCGAAGGAATCAGTGCTCAGGTGCGGACTCTGCTATGCCTGAATCTGCACACAGGATGCAAGGAGTAATGTGAGTACTCCGACCTAGTGAGTAATAATAATAATAAATAAAAACCGAAGGCATGAAAACACATAAGTGAACAAGGCAATTCTATATCAGGCAGTAAATCACTTAAAGCAGTAAAACGGTATAGAGTCAAATGAAATCTCCTTTTAAAAACAGGTAAATCAGTTAAAACAACAAGTAAATAGTGAGTAGAAATCTGCCCCTCGGGCTTAATATCAATCACTCAGCATAATATCAGCCCCTCGGGCTCACTCTCAGATCATATGGGCACCCGCACTCACTGTGGGTGTCCAGACTCCGGAGGGGCCCCTTAAGGCTCAAGCGCTATATCAACATAAGGCCTGAAAGCCTTCTCACATCCCTCATAAGGCCTCAAAGCCTCCTCACATCACTCACAAGGCCTGAAAGCCTCCTCACGTCACTCAAGCCACCTCGTGGCATATAAATGTATCTCAAGCCCTCGGCCTCACTCAGTCCAGAAAATATCATAAGTCCCTCGGGCATCAATAAAATAGTAGTGCTCAGCCCAAACAACAGTGGATATCATTTAAGTCTAAAAATTCAATTAAAGCGGCT
Source organism: Nicotiana glauca (assembly GCA_026770625.1). NCBI lineage: Eukaryota > Viridiplantae > Streptophyta > Magnoliopsida > Solanales > Solanaceae > Nicotiana > Nicotiana glauca. Next base: position 45,128 of record MU668392.1, read on the forward strand.
GATTTTGTGAAACAGTATAATCAACAGGACTGAGTTCAAGTAGTATATCAAAATAGTGAGGAAATAGTGATAAAAATCCACGAAGGATTCAAGTAGTCGGCATGAAGCCCAAAATATGGCAATAGGCCCACGTCACGTTGATAATAAACACATCTCAGTCAAATACGCGGTAAAAACGTAAGTCGGGATGGACCAAGTCACAATCTCCAATAATAAACAACCCCACGCTCGTCATTAAGCGTGTGTTTCACCACAATATAGCACTAAGTTGTGAAAATGTGGGGTTTCAACCCCTCAGGATATCATTTACTATCATTACTCACCTCAAGCCGGCCAAAATCCTAGCTCGTTATGCCCTTGCCTCGCAAATCGGCCTCCTCACGCGTCGAATCTGACCAAACCATAATGAATACGTCACAATAGGCTAAGGGAACATAACCCAATCGAAAAGAATCAAAAAACATAGAAAATCACAAAATTTGCAAAACCCGAGTCCCGGGCCCATCCAGAAAATTTTACATCAACGGATTCCTTATCTCTCCACTAGTCCATAAATACCAAGAAATCTCAAGTTCGAGCTCAAATGACCTATCAAAACCCAATTTGAAATATCAAAACTCAAGTCCTAGTTCTTCCCCATTTTTGATAAATTTTCATGAATTTCTGGGTTGATTCTACAATTAAATCATGTTTTTTGGTCATAGAACTCACCTCCAATCAATCCCAGTCGAAATCCCCTTCAATTCCCGTCCAAAAGCTCTCAAGGATTCTCAAAAATGGTGGAAATTAAGTTAGACTCGCGGAGGAAATGTTATTAAAAACCATTCTGCCCAGGTGACTTATCTTCTATGCGAATGCGAGGGTCTTCTCGCGTTCGCGATGCTCAAAATTTCCATTACCCAAAAATGCCCTTTGCGAACGTAGTCCCCAACACGCGAACGTGAAGCTTCCTCAGACTCCACTACACGAACGCGGACCTCTTGGTCGTGAACGCGAAGAATAAAACAAACGGGACCCCCAGGTCCTTCTACACGAACGCGTGATCCCAAATGCGAACGCGAAGCTCAAGGAATTCCCTCTCTGCGAAAGCGACGCCCTTTACGCAAACGCGAAGAGTAAACCTCCTGCCCTTCCAATTTCCTCTACGCAATCGCGACACCCCCTCACAATCACGATGACCAAATCTCTGCAACACTTCAGCTGGAAAACCTGCAACTTTCAAATGGTAGAATTGGTCCGTTTAACCATCCGAAATCACTCTGAGACCCTCGGGACCTCAACCAAAAGTGTTAACCCATCCTAAAATATTATTCAAACTTTCTCCAATCATCAAAATACCTCAACCAACACCAAAACCATCAAATTATATCGGATTCAAGCCTAAGTTCTTCTAAAACTTCCGAAACACGCATTCGATTAAAAACCTAACCAAATCACCTCCGAATGACCTAAAATTTTGCACACATTCCAAATCACCTAATGAAGCTATAGCAACTCTCGGAATTCCATTCCGTCCCTCGGATCAAAATCTCACCTATCAACCGAAATTCGCCAAAATACTAACTTCGTCAATTCAAGCATAAATCTACACCGGACCTCCAAAATCACTTCCGATCACGCTCCTAAGTCACAAATCATCCCCCGAAGCTAACCGAATCACCGAAAATCACATCCGAGTCTTCTAACTCATAAGTCAACATTCAATTGACTTTTCCAAACCAAACCTTCCTTAAAGAGACTAAATGTCTCATTTCCTACCAAAACCTCTTCGAACCAACTCGATCACATAAGATACGAATAATGAATCATAAAGAAGCTGAAAAGGGGGAAAACGAAGCGGTAACTCATGAGGCGACGGGACAGGTCGTGACAATAGTAAAACGATTGAAATCCATTGATGAATTCCATTAAAACTCTATACAACATGAAAAGATAAAAAGCAGAGAACATCAAAGGAAGAAATATTAGGGAAATAATAGAAACGGAGAGAGAGAGGGGGGTTGGTATAAAGGGATGTGAAAATAACTGATATTCCTTATTCAATTTCTATTATAAAGGGATACACATTTAAAACTTTTGTATATAATTGGTAAATTGTATATGACCGTGTAATTTAATTAAAACTTAATTAGGGTGGGAGGGGGTTAAATAATTTTCATATGTAATATAGGTTGGTAAACATATCTACTTATTTTAGCATGACCTATATAGTATTTTTTAGATTATGTTAAGTTTTATTATGGCTTATTAATTAATAATATTTGCTTTATATGATTTTATTATCTTTATTATTGAATATTTTAGTATAATGCTATGGCTTATCTCATATTATTATATTATTTTCTTGAAAAAATATATTATATAGTTGTATCTTACTAGGACTAAAGAAATATTTTGAGCACAAATTACATATTTTGTGCTATGACGACTTTACCGGGAAAAAACCCAAAAACCTGGAAAAAAAATAGAAAAACTGAGATTGAAAAATCTAACTTTATTGGTTTGTTGTGATTTATAGATTTAGAAATCTGACACTATTGATTGAGTTTGGTGATTGAAAAATCCGAACCAACCCAACCTATGTACACCCCTAGCTGCTATTCTAACATAAACAATATTTAATTTTAAACATGGACTACAAGATCGTTGATAAGCGAAAAACATATCCAATTACTTGTCTCGATATATAATTATTAGGGGTTTACATAGGTTGGGTTGGTTCGAAATTTTTAATTACCAAACTAAATCAATGGTGTCTGATTTTTAAATCTATAAATTAAATCAAATCAATAAAGTCGGGTTTTTCAATCTTGGGTTTTCTCGGATTTTCTTAATTTTATTCCGGTAAAGTCTTCATAGCTCAAAATATGTAACTTGTGCTCCAAATATTTTTTTAGTCCTAGTAGGATTCAACTATATAATATATATTTCAAGAAAATAATACAATAATATGAGATGAGTCGTAGCATTGTACTAAAGTATTCAATAACAAAGATAATAAAATCACATTAAATAAGTATTACTAATTAATAAGCCATAATAAAAATGAACATAATCTAAAAGTACCATATAAGTCATGCTAAAATAAGTACTTTTACTTACATGACTAAGCGCTAAAGAAAAAGATAAACTATGTTATGCATTTTCATTATAAACCAATGCAAAACTAAAAATATATATCCAACACTATTGTCATTTCCAGTGTTGAATTGAACTTATTTGCTAGCATTAATATTGATTTGAACTTTATTTGAGTTACTACATTTATGAGCAATAAACTTATTTGACCATTCAAGAATGTTAAGTCCAAACTTGGAATAATACATTAAAAGATAAAAATATAAAAAATATTTATAAATTATATTACAATAAATATTTATATGTATTAAATAATTTTTAAAATTGTATAAATGTAATGTCAGGTTGGTTTGGTTTCGGTTTACTTTTTTTAGTTAAAATCAGACCAAACCAATTATGGTCGAATTTATTTTTTCCAATACCAAACCAAATCAAATCAAACCACATCGAGTTTTTTTTTTTTGGGGTTTGACTCAGATTATTGGTCATATTTTTCATCAACTGTATTTCCAGCCATTGAAAAAACTTAGAAGCTTTAGTTTGAAAATCAGATTATGTAAAAGTATTATTTGTTTGGATTGTATGTTATTACAAATGATTGAGAATATTTTTTGGAGTTTATATATTAATTTGAAGGAGTTCAGTGAAGATTCGAGTTGGAATTGATTTAAATTTAAGATTGAAACTGATGAAGACATAAATATATTACATATATTTTGTATGTTGGATGTACAATTGACATACAAAATATATATATAAGTAACATAATTGTATACAAATTATATGTAAACTGTAGCTTTTGACCGATTGTGGACAACAAAAATTTGTATTCAAGTTGTATATAAATTATAGATTTTTGTATATAATTTGTGAAAAACATTTAATTAATTTTTGTAAATAGAAAATTTTAGCTAAACTGCATAAATAAGTTTAGATTTTTGTATATATACGAAAAAATCCCACAATTTTTTAGCCAGTAAAAATAAGAATAGGCAACGAGGAAAAAAGTGAGAAGGCCTTTGTTGAAATTCCTACATCCGAGATGAGTGATTTGGTCACTTTATATAATTGTGGATATTCTTTACCTCATGAACTAGTTTTTGGATTGAGTAATACATACTCAAACGTATGGGGAGTCATAGTTTTGCTTGTGGATGAGTGGTTTAATCTTTTTATTTGATCTTGGACAATCAAACTAAATTTTAGGATTGAGTTAGCTAGTCACAACTTTCTATCAAAATATAAACTTTACATAAGATGAAGATACAACAAGTTGCTTTTATTGCCCTTTAATTGATAATGCTAGTAATTCAACATTAATATGTATGTTGCTTTTGTTATTCCTTTGCAGGGATACAATGTCAACTCTAATAGGGCTGTCATTCCTTCAATGAGAACTCGAACTCGTAATACGAGGGTACGATGGTCAAGTTTTTTTTTCTTCCTTTTTTCTTCTTTCTCTTGAACATTACTACTATACAAGGTTTATTAGAATTATTTTTTGAAATTATATAAATGCAGGCTAACTACGGGAGGGGAAGAATGCCAATACTGCGTGGGTCATCTTCGCGTTCAGGAGTATGTCTAATTCGTAATTTATAATCACGGTTGAAAATTAATTTATGCATGTAGTTTATTTTGTTATATAATTATCTATATTATTATAAAAGCATGAATACAATGTCGGTTTACAACAATAACCTTATAACATTAAGCATCATAACTCATAATAAAAGGACATAACTGGAATTCTTAATATTAGCCTTATAATCCTATTAGTTTTAGAACATAATATTACACATTAAGAATCCTACATGATTACCTTTAGGAATCCTATTAGTATAATTAGTTTCGGTTTTTGAAATATACAAACACAAGCCTAAGATATATTTGAAACAAAGTACAAGCATCAACTACTGCAGAAGTGTACGTCGTGCTTCCCGTGGAATATTTGTATTTCATTATTTTGGATAAGTATTAGCTTTTCTCAGTTTCTAAATGGGATTAACTTTGTATATATGTACTCTTTTAGTTATTATTAAAATATAAAAATAAAAACAATCCCAAAAATAGCTGAAGCTCGAGCACTTTGCCATTGGGAGCCGTAAGGCCTTTTATATATGTCTTGCTCTTCTCACTTATTTAACCCATATTTGTCTCCACCTTTTTATTTTTGCTCTTTTATTTTAATTTTTTTTTTGGTCAAGTAGAATTACATTCATTAGTTTATATGTAAGGTCTATTTTGTTGAATATCTATATATATCTATTTATATCTATTTTTATATCTATATTTATATCCATCTATATTATTATAAAAGCATGAATATAATGTCGATTTACAAAAATAACGTTACAATGTTTAGCATAATAACTCATAATAAAAGGACATAACCGGAATTCTAGATATTAGCGTAATAATCTATAATTTTAGGATATAATACTACACCTTAGGAATCCTACATGAATACCTTTAGGAATTCTATTAATATAATTACTTTCGGGCACAAACATATAATACTACATATAGTAGCATATATACCTAATACCTTTAGGAATACGTTATGTTTCTTTTTAATATAATTACTTTCAGGGTAAAGGCATATTTTTAGTCATGTAATCCTATTACTTTTAAGATATATTTCTTAAAATTTTCCATTACTAATATAATTTGAAAACGTATTATAATGTCTTATTACTAATTTAATTTGGGAATGTATAATATTGTCCAAATCGATTTAGGAGAGCCTATATCTATATCTCTATCTATATCTATATCTATATCTATATTATTATAAAAGTATGAATACAATGTCGGTTTGCAAAAATAATCTTATAATATTAAACATAATAACTCACAATAAAAGGACATAACTAGAATTCTTGATATTAACTTTGTAATCCTATTAGTTTTATCACATAACACTATATGTTAAAAATTCTACATGATTACCTTTAGGAATCCTATTAGTATAATTGCTTTCGAGCATAATGGAATAGTACACGTTAGAATAATGTGTATGCAAAAACCAAAACCAACCTAAAAGAATGTTATATCATCTAATATTTAGGATAGAATTCTTATTTGATTGAAACTCACGGTTGCACTACATTGCGTTCATTAACCTGCTGTAAATATGCTTTAAAGCATGAATACAATGTTAGTGAAGAATGTATTATATTGTCCAAATTCATTTAGAAAAAAGAGAGTGTGTTATTATAAAAATAAAATTCAATATTGATAGACCAAAATAGTCCTAAAATATTAAATAGAAGAACCATAGGAAAAGGTCATAACTAAAATAACCTATTTTTTTTGGACTACATGACTGTTTGTGTTTATTTTTTAATATTTAAGATTTTAAAATTAATTTTTTTTGTCTATCTAATTCTTATTAAAAATAGAAGAATTAACCCGATTAGCCGCCCATTCAATCTCTTAAAATAAAAATAGCCATCCAATGTATAATATATGTATAATTTATATTTAACATATGTATAATCGTGTAATTAATGCATAATCTATGTATATGGCTAGAAAAAGTAAATAAATAATATGATCGGCTATTTGTGTAAACATCCTTAAAAATATGTAGGAAAGCTTAATAAAATTAATTTCATAAGAATCCTTCATATTGGTAGTATCTTACCCACTATAATATCCAATACCAAGAGAAAATAAAAGTAATATTAATGAATTGCATAAAGCATTAAAATTGAGGGGGGGAAATGTCCCATAATATATTTTTATATTTTATTTGAACTATTTTTCTACTCAAATATTATATTTTTTAATTAATTTTCGTGTAATATTGAAATATATACCCAATTATTAAACAACAACTAAAAAAATATTTAAGAATATAAATGTGTGAGAAAGAGAAAGAGAAATAAATGGTAAAAGTCAATACCACTAATAATTATGCAAACATTAAGATCTAAAAGTGGAATGTCATGGTAGATAAAACTATAATTAAGATTAAAGCATCAAGCAAGAGATGAACCAATAGTAAGAATTTGAGTCCATAAAATAAATTATTTTTTTATATTAAGACCAAATAATTAAATCTTTCAATTAATTGTTTAGCAAGAGAATCCAATTCAATTGTTTTATAAATTCAACATATGAGTAAAATTATTTTTAAGTTAAAAAATAATCTTGGGGTACATAAATTTATCCCATAAAAAGAGTGTTAGATTAGAACGTAAAGTAAAAAAGATTAGTATTGTATAAGAATCAAACGACAATACAATTGTCTGTTGAACACAATCAAGGCTAAATCCTGAACAAGAACAAGTTTTCAAGACTATATGATAAAGAATAGACTCCGATATAGCGAGATTATTCTTTGTAGATGCCTTCGGTGGAATCGAAATAATATTTTTTATCTCATGCATTACTTGCAAATGTTAGACCAAGAGGCACGATATAATAATAAGAAATGGTATATCAGCAACGTTTTTATCATGAGTCCACCCACTTTACATTTGATATATCTCTTCAACCAACAGAAAACAACCACCACAAATATATCAAAGCATAGCAATGATGCTAAATTTATAAGGAAAGCAAAATTGATAATATGAGATGAAGCGCTTATGGCTAAGTGTCAGATGATCGAAACAATTGCCCGAAGTTCTGGAGATATATTGAATATCAATGAACCGTTTGGTGAAAAATTAATGTATTGGAATGTGATTTCTGTCAAGTACTACCAATAGTTTCAAAATTGATGAAAGCAGAGACGATAAAAACTATCCTGCCAAAATTATACTTATGGTCTCAAAAGAAAAGGTTTCAACTTACAAGAAATATAAATTAAGAATAAATTCAGTATTCAGTGACTTCTTGCTTCGTGTCGGAGATGAAGAAGAGCATCTAATAAAAACGATTTGGTTCTTACACTTGATTATTAATCCTAATAGTAATAATAGTGCATTTGATAATGAAAATATTTTTATCATTAGACTAAAATGCAATTTTTGCAAATTACATGATAGAAATAAAAAGCTATCTTAGCTAGCATAATGAATATGTTGATCAACTAAATAAAAGATAAATTACGAAATTTTATGGTAAAAATAAAATAATTTTCAGTTTTTGATTCAATAGAAGATGTTACCAACAATTACTACCAAGAAGAATTCTTAAATACTTTAATACCAAATGGCCTTCTACCACACAAGTTTCTTGCCAAGTTTATTTTTTCTTACGTATGTTAGTATCACCGTATATATAATAGACTAAGTTACAATTGATATTCCTTTGCATATAGATTGATTATGAAAAAAATATGCTCGTCATGCTACTGAAATTTTTTAACCCACCGAATAGCTTATGTAATAGTACATAGATGGTATATAGAAGTTTTGACAAGAACATCATACATGCAAAAGTTATGATACTGATCAATGTATTTCTAAGTATATTTGTATCCCGAATTCGACTTTCGTCTTCCGAAACTAAAAAATATCCAGCAACTAAAAAATATCCTTTTAAATTTGTGTGAAAATAATTTTCGGTATATTTATATTTTGCAATTATAATAAATAAAGCACAATTACAAACATCCTAAATATTAAATTTAATTTATTGCAATATATTTTCTTGCACGAACAACTATATGTTGTGTTTTCAAAAGGGATATCATATCGACAACAAGAGTTCTGATTATGGGAGCAACCAAAGCATTAAAAGGAAACATACACAAAAAAAATACTATCTATAAAGAAGTGTTCGGTAAAATACCATCATATCAAATATTTTTAAATTATAATATATAAGTATCTAACATGACTAAATTGATCATTTGTGTAATGTGATAATTTTTTTCATTATTTGGATGATTTAAGTGTTTAAACCATCGCATGCTATTGTTAACGTGCAAAGCACGTTCATAGATACAAGTCTTTGAAAATGCATGTTTTTGTGCATTGGTTCCAAATCGGTAAAAATATATTCCTATTAGATGTTTATACTTAACTAATAGAAGCACAACGTGTATTTTACACATAAACTTCAAACACATAACCATGATCAATTATATACGTTCTCAGCTCATTAAATCACTTAACAATAGTACGTAAATCACATACGAATGACATATTTGCATTTTTTTTAAATATTATTTATGAAATAAATGCAGAAAGACGTCACTCGGAGAGAATACATGGAGACTACAAATCATCAAATTCAAAATCCAAATGTTTCACCGAGTACCCACATGGATCATCGACAGGAGCCACAGAATCCACGGACTATGTAATAAGAAATAATCTATTACTACTAATTATGCATCTTTCTAGCAGTATATATCCTTAATTATAACAAAATTATTATTATTATTTTTCATAATTTATTAATTAAAAATAAAGAAGAGATAGTGAAATCAATTGATGACTAGGAAAGTTGCAATGCAGACCAATTCGTAACAGGCTATACGATCCAAGTTATGCTGAGATTGGACAACCGGTTGATCCTTACTTACGCCTTATGGAGTTGAATCCAAACTTCTGTAAGTAATTGTCTTTCGTATATATATTTCCCTTTGACATATATATGTAGCATTTTGTTGACATTCGCTTAATTGTCATCAGGCAATAATAGAGACAACGAGTGAAGAGCAGATTGGGCTGGCCGCAGCTTTTGATGGCATCTAGCAAAGAAGGTTTTTTTGTTAAACTGAAGAACAAAATACCGGCTCATTTTGAATTTTTTTATATATAATTTTTATTATTTTTTGTGAGGAAGTATAAAAAAGGTTCTATGAGAATCGAATTTATACCTCTATCATATAAAAGTTTTACAAACTACTCCCTATTCAATTATCTTGCTATGAATCTTTCTCTCCTTTTTTTTGGGGGGGAAGGGGGGGTGGGGGGGTTTAATAATATCTTTTTTTGTGTTGATTTATGGTGTGTTCTTCAATTATTAAATTTTTTTTTATGTTATCAAAATAATTGATTTTTCTTCCTTCAAGTTTCAAGCGCTATGAATATTATATTAATTCCATAAAATATGAAGAATCCTGGTTAAAGTTCAGCTGATTTTAGACAAGCACATAGGGCCTCTCACCTATTCTGTTTCGAAAACTAAATGGAGAGGGATCATTGGATTCTTTAACAAGCGCCAAGCAAATGTCATGTCCCAAAAATCTTATAAAATAGGAGTAATTACAGTCAAAGTTGGCGGCTTGAGGAAAAGCTTTATAAGAACTTTTATATTTACAAAATCAGAAAAATACTTGGTCTCCAAGTACATTGACTAACACTTTCTCCCATTCCCCTTGCTTCCCAAGCACTCAAGCGCTTATAAATAGCAGAAAGAATAATACAATGTTACATCACCAGAAAATAGAGAGCCATGTCACAAGTTGCTGAAATTCATGTAATGCAGAAACATAACAAGGAGAAAATGAAGAAAATCAAAATGGACGACAAAGGAGTTGTTAATGAAGATAATACGACTTGCGGCTGTGGGAAGAAACTTGTTTGTGCTATTAGGCAATTGCTTAGTTGCGGAGGGAGCAAACCTGTCACGACCCATTTTCATAATAGGTCATGATGGCGCCCGACACCGTTTGTCAGGCAAGCCGATGTGGAAGTATACTTAAATTTTCATTTTTACTTTTATCTAAATTAAGCGCAACAGATTCTCAGATTTAAAGTTTAGATCAGGAATGATCGATAATGTATCAAAGTGATAATACAACCCAAAAACACTACTGAAAAATTGGTCTACGGGAACGGTTGAAAAACCGTTCCCACAGAGTGCCAAACCGTTGCCATATGAATATTGGAACGGTTAAAAGACCGTCACATCAGCCGGCGTACCCATATTTCTACCAGAACGGTTTTTGCAACGGTTTGCATCGCCGTGACAATAGATACCTCTATCGCAACGGTATTCCCTTTCTCTATTGGAACGATTATTGTTTTAAATTGGAACGGTTCAAAATCGTTACTGTCTTGTTTATACAACGGTTTTAAACCGTTACCATATTATTTAAAGCAACACTTATGTAAGCTATTTCTATGGTTATGTTGGATATAGCTATGGTTTTTTTAGGCTATCATAACGGTTGTATTTGTATTTGGAACAATTTATGAGACCTGTTGCAACGGTTTACATTGTCAACTAGAACGACATTTGTGTCATATTGCAACGGTTCTTGTAGGCTATTGTATCAGTTCAGTTAAAACCAAAATGTATTACCTGCTATAAATAAATATTTATACATATAGTAAATTATAATAATATTAAAATTTAAATACATCATAAAATGAAACTATTAATAATACAAAATTATCCATAAAGCTAAATATTCTAACCCATGAGTGCTTAAATTTAGCACATTTCAAAAGAATAAATAAGTTTCAAAAATGTTGGTAACAAAAGATTCCTAGAACATTCAGCTATAACAATACAAAATTCACTTCAAGTAAAGTCTAATTCTTCATCGTCTTCATCATCCATTTATTGATCAACTCCACCTACAAAAGAGCATAAATAAAGTTATTACCCTTCAACAGAATCTGATCTAAGAATACTCAAGCATTTAACTGTTTTTGTTCTTCTTTTATTAATCCAACTTATTCATCTCAACAAACTATACGCAATAACAATCTGATATTATTACCAAGGACCAAGACTTTCAAACTATCAAGCTATGATGGCAAAGTAAAGAATAATGCATAAGATGAATCACAAACATAAATACAAAACCAGTACGAAACATCAACTCATCGGAAGTTAACGAATAGATAGATGGCTGCCGCGGCAACTGAAAATATAGCTAGTCAAATGTCAAAATTGTAGTGCATGCCTCATAAAAATAATATCTTTCATATGATCCCAAAGGATTCACTTCAGCTCCATATGAAATCCTTTACTACTAGATTAGCACTAATGATTCTTATTATGTGTGTGATTTAATTTTTCTTATTTTATAGTAGAAGGATAATTATATTCTAGCTAGCTATTTCTTCTTCTTCATAGATTAAGTTACACCACTTTAATTTCCTTCCAATATTACACAAAGTGAAGCAATTTCCAACTATAAATACCCCACTAACTAATTGCTTCCTATCAACCAAAATAAATTAACCATCAGACGTAAAAAAACTAAGTTGAAAATATAATAAAAACATATGGTAATCCACTTAGTTGACTGCACTTTCAGTTCACACCAATAACCCCAGAATACAAAGTACAAACTTTGTACTTCTAATTTTCTCCGGCTCCGATTCCACACCAGAATCCACCATGGTTGCAGCCAAGAAAACCAAGAAGACTCATGAGAGTATTAACAATAGGCTGGCTCTGGTTATGAAGAGCGGCAAATATACATTGGGATACAAAACTGTTCTCAAGACCATTAGAAGCTCCAAAGCAAAACTTATTATCATTGCCAAACTATTTAAGGAAACACCATATTAATTGTAGCCGCTGATAACAAGAAAAAATAAAACTTTTTTTTTTGGAGAATTTTTTAAAATGGGAACACAAGGAACCATATCCACTCTGCCTTGAACCAAAGCAAAATCACAACCAAGCAAGGAGGAGGAGAAGAAGAAGAAGAAATAGAAGAAGATGTATAACATTTGGTACGTACTGACCTTGATTGTTACTACCAGCAGATGGTCGACTATTTACTTGAACACTTCAACCAAAAAATAGCTAACTTGGGAGACTTGTCCAGATTTGCTGCCAAAATTGCTGCAGAAAACTGATCAGAAACAGCCTAGATTTCAACTTTTAATTGTTGCAGCTCTGCTGTTAAGTTGCAGCTCAGCAAGAAACAGGACATAGACGTGTTGAAGGATCCTGTTCGACTTACATCTCAAACCAGCAATTTGAATATTAGACATGCTGAACAAGATTCATAATCAGCTAAAATGGTTGGAATAAAATGTCTTTCAACAATAACAATGGGACATACATGCTTATTAAGCAAAGAAACAAACAATACATATACAACAAACAATACTTTTACAACTCAGGAAGAAGGAGATGGTAGAGACAATTCTAACTCCATCAGTAGCCCGTCTGATTCACAGCCAGTTGCTAAATCAAATGGGCCGATCATTATTGAGCTAGATACATATGATGAGGGAGATGTAGGGTGAGAAGCAGAAGAGGAAAAGTGTGGTGTTAACGGTTCCAGAATGAGCAAAGAAAAAGCTCAAAATAATACTTGTAGTAACGCAAATCCACTTGTTGAGTATCCTGATGAACAACCTGATGGTAAGTGTTGGTTCTAGTTTGTTTTCTTTATCCCCGAGTTGTTAAAAGCAATAATTGTTATACTCAGGAATCAACAAAAGACAATCGTGAGAACTATTCTAAGAAACTTCAAGTACATCCTTGAGGTATGAGCATGAGAAAAATTTAAGCTCGAAATAACATATAGAAAATGAAAAAAAGCAATTTACAGAATGTACAACAGTACAAGCGAAGAGACTTTGAACGGCCATATCTCATATGACAAGCTATGTTAGCTAAACTTCTCTTTATGCTATTACGACCCTATGCAGAAGTCCATTCATTGTACATAAATACAAAGTAAAAGTTAAATATGATGGAATGGAAGGAACTTCTCAACTAAGCAAACTTGTAAAAGAAATTTAATGGACCCACATTTTTCATTAATTCTTAAGTGAAAAGAGGCAAAATCTTGCCATTTTAGCCTGGAAATAGTATGAAAAAAGCTTTACGCCAATGAATCACTAACATAGTTTTGGAAGAAAAAAAAAATTAATCTCCAAATGACCTAACAACATAATAGTATCTCACAGATGTGAGTATGTACTATTAGAAATTGAGAAAAAAATGTCCTGCAGTAAAAAAGTGACCATATGAGTTGTTTCAGCAATAGAATTATTTTACATAGATAACTGGTCATAGTTTTTAGTTTTGTTCAGAATTCCACAACTTATCTTAAATTTTTTTGGAGACTTTACAATTTAAGTGTAATCATTATGTTATTACCTGTTAGTATCACTTAAATAAGGAGTGAATTTTCTGGATCCTTTTGCTTAATTGGTGTGAGAAAGCACATCTCGATTTGTTTATAAGGTATTTGTTGAATGTTACTATATTTGCAACATAATATGTAGACTCAGAAAACCAAAATGAAATAAATCAACAAAATGAAAGACTAATTCAGAAATTAATAACCTTGTCAACTTCAGAAAGATTGATTGAGATGAAATTGCACAAGTTATCTAGAGCTAGCATGACGTACATACATACATAGACGCATAAATTGCATACATACACACACACACACATTGCGCACATAACACACACAACTGTATTTCATGGAGGATAGAAATTACCAACTGTGTTTCACACTTGAAGACTTGGACAGCTCTCAAATCCTGCAAAATTGAAGCATGTCAGAATAAATTTATAAAGGAAATAAACAAAAATAATCATAAAATATTTGTTAAAAAGGGCATTATCACTCACTCAAAAAAGAATATACTTAAAATAAATTCAGAATTCACTCCACGGATATACTCATCCGTGCATCTTAGGATATTCATCCAACTTTTGTCATCGTAATCCATAATTATCCTACATAAAATATTAAAAAAAACATAACACATTATGGTTGTGACGACCCAAAGGGTCATCACCTGTTTCCCTATTCGTTTCGTGCTTCCGAGGCCTTGAAAACCTCACTTTTATTTATCTCGATTTGCGTGCACAGTTCGAGCGTGTAGCCGGAAGGCTTAAATATTAATTCTGTGAGAAAAATGATGAATTTTGATATTAATATGGTCAAAGTTGACTTCGGTCAACATTTTTGGTAAACGGACCCGGAGGATCTGTAGAAAAATATGGGACTTGGGCGTATGCCCGGAATCGAATTCCAAGGTCCCAGGCCCGAGGAATGAATTTTTCTGTAAAATTATTTTCTGAAAATGTTTAAGGAAAATAAAAATGAAATTTGATCAAAAAGTGATGGTATCGGGCTCGTATTTTTGTTCCGATGCCCGGTACAAGTCTTAAATATGTGTTAAGCGCTATCTGTGAAGTTTGGTTGAAAATGGACGTCGTATGACGTGTTTCGGACTATAAGTTCCAAATTTGAAAGTTTATGAAACTTAGAACAAAATCATGTGTTTTGAGGCTTGATTCTATGTATATGATGTTATTTTGGCGATTTGATCGCGCGAGTAAGTCCATTGGATATTTTTGAAGTTGTGTGCATAATTAGTTTGGAGCCCCGAGGGCTCGGGAGAATTTTGGATAGGCATCGGATTGCATTTCTCATTGTTGAAAAACCTGGTGTGCTTCAGTTCTGCAGGCTTCGCAATTGCGAAGCCAGCACTCGCAAATGCGAGCTCGCAATTGCGAGCTTTTTATCGCAAATGTGAAATATCCCCTGGGCAGCTTCCTTTGCAAATGCGAAGAAATCGATCACAAATGCGATGCCCGCCTTTAGCCTCAACCTTCTCAAATGCGAACATTTGTCCGATATTGCGATATTGAACATTCTCAAATGCGACATGTTTTTCGCAAATGTGAACCTTCCAGTATCCTTCATAGTTCGCAAATGCGAACTCAACTTCGCAATTCCCATATTTGGTCGGGGTTCGCAATTGCGAACCCCTGTTCGCAATTCCCATATTTGGTCGGGGTTTGCAATTGCGAACCCCTGTTCGCAATTGCGACATCAGAGACCTGCATTTTTCATACTTAGTCGAATTTTCACCTCATTTTTCATATCTCTCAAACCCAAACACCCATTGGCGATTTTTCAAGAACCCTTCCTCCTCCAATCCATTTTTAAGTTGATTTTCACCTAATTGCTTCAATCTTTAACATCATTTATCATGTTTTCATCTTAAAATAAAGGTTTTTCATGGGTGAAAATGGGGGTTTTGGGTAGAACCTAGGTTTTCTTAAAATTGGGGATTTGGACCTCAATTTGAGGTCCGATTTCAAAACAAATCATAGATATGAACTCATGGGGGAATGGGTTTTGGTTCGAACCTCGGGTTTTAATAGCGTGGGTCAGGGGGTATTTTGGAAATTTTTGAGTAAAATTTTGGAAAATTCATTTTCATGCATTCAAGTTGATTCAACTACAATTTGTTGATTCATTCAAGTAATTTGTGACTAGATTCGAGCGGTTTTGTGGTGAATTCGAGGGGTAAAGCTATACTAGAGGCTTGAGTGGATTTTTGGAGCAATTGAGGTAAGTGTTTGGTCTAACTTTGGCTTGAGGGAATATGAGTAGAGTCTTATTTGCTAATTGCTATTTATCGAGTACGGTGTATAGGCATGGTAACGAGTATCTATATACCGGTGTCGAGCATGACCGTGAGTCCTGAATTGCTGAATTATCGAATTCTAAATTGTTGTTCATGTGGACTTGGTTGGAAATCTTTAAACACTGAGCCGGTAATTGTTAAGGCTGAGCATTGATTTAAATATGCTAAGTAGAAATTGAATAAGTTTGGTTATAGCTGGATCTTCCTTGCCGGTATAGTTTATTATAGTATCTTGTTCCCTTGCCGGGATAGTTTAATATATTATCTTGTTCCCTTGTCGGGATTATTTGTGTATTGTGTTGAAAGAAATGGGATCGTGTGGCACGCCGACCACTTATATATTATGAAATGGGATCGTTTGGCACGCCGACCACTTATATATATTATGAAATGGGATCGTGTGGCACGCCGACCACTTATATATTATGAAATGGGATCGTGTGACACGCCGACCACTTATATATTATGAAATGGGAGCGAGTGGTACGCCTACCACGTGATATTACGAAATGGGAGCGAGTGGTATGCCTACCATGTGATATTACGAAATGGGAGCGAGTGGTACGCCTACCATGTGATATTATGAAATGGGATCGAGTGCTACGTCTACCACGTAATATGTTGAGAAATGGGATCGAGTTGCACGCCTGCAATGAGAGGAGATTGAAACAAGTGAAAGTAGTTTGTTTTCCCTTATCCCGTGTTAGATGAAATTAGATGTAGTTTTCCTTGTTATTCTTGATATTCCGTTTTATTTGCTACCCCTTAAGTATGTTCCCCTCCCAGTATTAATTGTTTACTTTCCGTTATTACTTTGTCGCACTTGTATATATATCTACACAGGTTTATTCGGTAGTCTGGTCTAGCCTCGTCACTACTTCGCCGGGGTTAGGCCAGGCACTTACCAGTACATGGGGTCGGTTGTGCTGATGCTACACTTTTGTACTTTTTGCACAGATCACGGTACTGGAGCAGCTTTTGGACCACAACAGTAGCACGTTGAGTGGGAGCTAACTTTAGTCCAGGGACTATGAGGTAGCCTAGCTGGCGTTCGCAGGCCGAAGTCCCTTTCTATATTTCTATTTGTTTTCATTGTACTGAGACAGACATTATGTATTTTTCTATTCAGACTTATTTGTAGCACTCATTAGCAGTCCGTGAGATAGCGACTCCAGTCCTTGGGTAGTGAAATATTTAACTTCCGCATTGTTGGTTTCCAGTTATTTATGTTACAAAAGACTTTCGCTTTATTTAAAGGTTTATTTTGTTATTACTTTTGTGTTGTTATCCGAAAAGGTTTTAAATGCTTGGCTTGCCTAGCTCTGACAGTAAGCGCCATCACGACTCCCGATGGTGGAAAATTCGGGTCGTGACAATGGACATAAGACAAAAACATTGATGATTTAAATTTTGACATCTTAACTACTTTTCTACTTACGAGAAACAATGGTAATGAGTAATGTTACTATAGTGAGTAAGCAAAAGCTGATTACCACATAGCATATGGCCCATTCTCCCCCGCCAGTCTCACTCAAGAATATTATTCCCTTTAATGGGCTATTTTTACTTGCAAGAAAAAAAGTTTCTTAGTGGCCAATAACGATCAGCGGAAGAGCAATAAAGAATATAGGGAGCAATAAGAAGGACTGGATTATAGCTAATAGCTTCTCTATAGTCATTTATAGCTAATAGCTACACAGATGAGGCTAGAGGGACTGGATTTGGATTTCTTAATCTTGTTGGAACGTTCTTTGGTATGAAATCGCTATCCATTAATAAAAAATTTAAGGTTCTTGGGAGCACAAAAATAATAGGACTAAGTCAGTTTATAGCAACACAGATCACGCTAATAGACAGCGAAGTTTAGAAATTCTACACCTCCACCAGAAAAGCTAAAAAAAGGAGGGACAGAGAGAAAGAACTTACTCAAGCCGGGGATATCTTCAACCTTGATGGCTTTTTTTTGGAATACCAGCTTCTTTCTAAATAAATTAGTCAAAGATTACTCAACTTCAAAATCCACATTAGTTTCTTCACAAGATCAGCATAACATAATTCCAATAGCAGATCAATCCAATTACGAAGAAAACAATGTTTATATTTTCAATAGACAGGAATTCTAAAGTACCTCTCAAGTTAAAGAAGACATCTTATGAGATAAAACATTCCCATGTCCAGAATAAATCCTCACAATTTCTTTTGACACGTTAATCAGTCCCAAAAGAAGCATTTTCCATTAAAACATATCATTTCACAAACCAAAAATCATTTCTAGAATGAAATTTACATCTTGATGACCAACACTAGAAAATGACAGCAAAAATATTACGATTCAAGACATCATGTATGAAGGTCATTCTTATGGTTAAATGATTAGGACTAGTCAGAATTAGCGAGAATAATTCTTTCCTGTAATTAGGTAGTCAGAATATTTTCTTTCTTGTTTTAACACTTGTACATTCACTATTTAAACTTAGTAGCTAGAGGGAACAATCAAGCAAAGGTTCTATCAATTCGGGGGCATTCCAGGATGGCACATAACCCTGTATAATTGACCTTTATAAAAATGAATTAAAATAATAATTGCTCCAAACTTGAGAAAAATGTAGAAACTAAACCAAAAACAAAGGGAAGTATCCTTCTAGAGTCGCTCAAAATTAACATAACATCAGATTCTGTTTTCTTCTATTTACCGTCATTACAAAAATTCAACAAGGAAATATTCTTACCTGGTTATACGGAACAAGTAACATCAGTCATTTATAAAAGAAACGACACCATCCAGGTCAGAGGTATCATATATCATATATTTTAGGATGTTTATCATTTCACAATTGCATAACCTTAAAAAATCTCAGATACCTAAGCATAAATTATATATTAACTAAGTGCTGATGACCAAACAAAATACAACTGATATCTCTGACTGAAATCAGCATATTCGATTATGTTGCCCGACTTTTCAAATCTAAATCATTTGCAATAGCTTATGGCGTTCAACAAACTGGAAAGAATAGTAATGAGATGATTATTGGCTGTGTACAAGGCCAGCAATCTCCTAAAACCTAACCAACAAGTCACAAATCGACAGCTACTATCTCTTATTAGATGTAAATTAAATAATAACTGGAACCCTATCTCAGTAGATAGCAAATTGGCAATGTAAAGAATATGAAGCTGGAGGCTTATAAGCACTATGCTCAAAGAAAAGAACCAAATTGCATCAGAGGAGCCGAAGCTAACAAATACAGTTGAAATTTCTCCTTTTTCAGAAGTCTTTACCCTCGGTTACTTTAGTAATTCAATGTTATGAAATTATTCTAGTTTCTGCCTTTTAATTAAATAGGGAGAATTATTCACATTTAAGGTCAAAACAGAAGTGATTATTATTTGCAAATAGGACAGCATATTGATCAAGTTTTTCATCGCTAAATCAGAAACTTTGCCAATAAAGGAGCTTCTTTAGTCCCTATAGTTCCAAAATTATGGATACTTGACAGATCTCTTAAAAAAAATTTATCCAGATCTCTTAAGAATCCAGTAAACATTCATAAAACCTAATTTCTAGGCTCATGGATAGATGAAAATCAGGAAAAGATAAAAATTTCATATAAATATTCAAACAAGGTTGGTTAGGCAAAGGAAAAATAAAAACCCCTAAACCCAAATCTCTATCCTCGAGAAAAAATGGTCCAAATGCGCGCAAGGAGTGTGTAAAACAGAAAGCATGACTGAGATTTTAAAGAAAATAAACGAGAATGGTAGAATACAGGTTGGAATCGTAATGAAAAATGCAACATACCGGTGCCGCCGATGGTGGTTTGTCTTCCTCGTAATTCCGGCGAACTGATGAAGGTTGTCTTCCTCGTAATTCCGGTGAACTGATGAAGGTTGTCTTCCTCCATAATTCCGGCGAACTGCTAAAGGTGTTTGGGAGAGAGAGGTCAGAAATTTTGGTGAGATGGTGTGTTTGGATCGGAACTGATGAGATGGAGATATCTCGTAAACTTCGTCTATATATTACTTAGGTTTTATTATTTGATAAGTATTAAATATAAATATAAAATATACATATAATATAGAAAGAGGGTCTATTAGCGGGCCCTCAAAAATTTGGGAGAAAATTATAGAGGGAAATCGAAATCGTTCCCATAGGTAAATATTGCAAATACCCGTTACCATAGATAATTTTATTGCTATGGTTGTCCAAAACAGTTCTCATAGAAAAATCTACTGTAACGGTTTTCAAACTACTACAACGGTTTAGACGTTAAACTGTGCCAATAGTACCAATTACCTTACGCAACGGTTAAAACCATTGCAACAGATCCTCTATAGCAACGGTTACAGAATCGTAAAAATAAAAGCGTTGCCATAGCTCCAGTTTCTGGTAGTGAAATAAATGTCTACTCGAGTGTGTGCCAAGACCTGGTATCACAAGTAATGGGCATCTAGTAGAATATACAAAAGAATATCTCTATCCTAGTGTCTGAAATAGAAAAGACAATAAAAGTAAGAAAAGACTCCATCCGTCTGCTGAACGGCATAGGAAAGGAGCAGCTCACCGTAGAAGTCTTGGCCTATGAATCAGGGGCGCGCACCAGACTGGTAGCCAGATGAACCTAGCCCTCAGACTATCATTTACAATCATTACTCACCTCGAACCGGCAAAATTTCTAGCTCGCGACGCCTTTGATCCTCAAATCAGCCTCGACGTGCGTCGAATCTAAACAAAATCAGAGCGAATACATCACAATATGCTAAGGGAACAAAGCCCAAGCGAAAATAATCAATAACAGACACAAATCTCGAAATTACCAAAACCCGAGCCCCGGGCCCACTTCTCAAATCTCAAAAAATTTTACATCAACGGGTTCCTTATCTCACCACGAGTCTATACATATCAAAATCACCAGAATCGGGGTTCATTTGACCCCTCAAATCCCTAATTTAAGCTCTCTTAGGTTCAAGCCCTAAACCACCATTTTTTACCTTTAATTCCTTGAGTTTTCAGTTCTAATCCATGTATTTACACCATAAAATCATGTTCTAAGTCCAAGAATTCATACCTGATCAAAGCTCCCGAAACCCTCTTCAAAATCGCCCAAAAACTCTCCAAGTCCGAAGTGCAATATGTTACTCTTTCAAAAATTCGCGAAGAAGACTAATTTAATACTCTGCCCAGTCATCTCGCTTCTGCGGTCCCATTTACGCTGATGCGGGACCGCTTCTGCGGGCACTACACCGATTCTACAGTTTCCTCTTTAAAATCCCCAGCCGCTTCTGCGGCTCCTATTCCGCACCAGCGGAACCGCTTCTGCGGTCCCCACTTCCGCTTCTGCAGAACCTGCCCTGAGTCGATTTCCGCTTCTGCGACCTTCTTGTGCGCCCGCAGGTGCGAAGATACCAGATATCAACAACCCCTTTAACAAGAAAAAATACCAAAATTCTCTGTTTAACCATCCGATCTCACCCCGAGGCCCCCGGGACCTCAACCAAAAACACAAACATGATCCGATACCTTATTCAAACTTTCTCCAATCATCAAAACACCACGATTAACACTAAAACCATCAAATTACATCAAATCCAAGCCTAAGTTCCTCAAATTCTTCTGAAACTCGCATTCGATCAAAAACCCGACCAAAACTCCTCCGAAGGACCTGAAATTTTGCACACATATCCAAAATCACCTAACAAAGCTACTGCATCTCTCGAAATTCACCTATCAACCGGAATTCGCCAAAAAACTAACTTCGCCAATTCAAGCCTAATTCTATACCGGACCTCCAAAATTAATTATGATCACACTCCTAAGTCACAAATTATCCCCCGAAGCTAAATCGAATCGCCGGAAATCACATCCTAGCCCTATTACTCATAAGTCAACCCCCGGTTGACTTTTTCAAACCAAGCCTTCCTTAAAGAGACTAAGTGTCTCATTTTATACCAAACCAATCAAATCAACTCTAACACACCAAATTCTAATAATGAAACATGAAGAAGCATAAAACGGGGGAAACGGGGCGGTAACTCATAAGATGACGGGTCGGGTCGTCACAAAAAGGAGATGTTTACAGTTTTGGAGTTGTTTTACTGGAGCTTCTAACTGGGAGAAAGCCAGCAGATGAATCATTTTTGGAGGAAAGAACCAAGCTTGTAACCTGGGTAAACTTTTAGTTCACTTTTTTTCCCTTTTACATACTAGCTGGCTTTACTCCTTTTGCATAGGAATATTTCAGAGTATTTACACTCTCAGAATTGTAATGTACAACGTGCTTATCAGTGAGGTGCAAATAGCTAAAGTAGACATAAGCATCTGGACTTAATAGGGAAACCAAAATTCCCAAGTCAAACATCAATTTTTCTCAAACAATCTTATGTCACTTGACTCACTTAACAAGGCACCAGTTGTACAAAATATAGGTAGTCTAAGTTTTCTAACTTTTTATTCTTATGGTAGGAGACATATGAACTTTCTACACCATTTGGTCAATGAAAATATAGTTTTACGTCATATATTAAGTATCAGTCTTTTGTTTCTTATCAGGCTAATATGATGAGTTCCTTTTGAATATTTTCTCAAAAGGGAACAATATCACTTACACTATGATATTTCAATTAGTTTTTGGAAAAGTTGTTGGAGTTACATGAGCATTTGGTTTAATACATTGTACTTAATTTGGGCCACAGGTGTAATCCAGTAGTGTATTGGGCCACGGCCCATTGTAATTATTTTCTTACCATTCTTTGTATAGCCAATTTTGTAATAGTTAGGCCCATTATTGTATATAGAAAATAGGAATATTCTAGACAGACGGAAGAGTATTATGCAATACAGAAAATTTTTCCCCAAAGTTTTTGTCTCATTTTTCTCTCTGAAAGCTCAACATAGATCTGCCATTGTTGCCAATCTCTGATCTTAACATGATATCAGAGCCATGAAATCATCAATCTGTTACTTCGAAGTCTTAGCTGTGTTGATTTTGAAGATTTCATTCCGTTAAATATCAAATTCTCTCCATCTGATTTTAGCGGTCAAAGTTCTTTCGATGATACTGTTCCTGCCACTGGTTTAGCTCCTTATCTACATCGGATTATCATCAACATCTAAGGAATTTATATGATTCCCTCTTCGATCAAAGTTTTGGAGGATTTTCATCAAAGCTTGGGTTTTTTTTCGTTCTCAGCAGTTTTTGTGCATCTCATCTTCAAGGCCTTTTAACTTCTTCAGGTCGCCAAGAAGTTTGGTACATTCTTCTCTATTTCTCTATGTTAATCGATTCTATTTTTGAGAAACTAAGATTTGTTGAGTATTAGTCGATTTTTCTGCTTTCTGCTGATAGTTATGAGTGATTCCAGTTCAAGTACTGGTCCTTACGTTCCTGAACCTACGAGTCCTCTGTTCTTACTTCCTTCTGATGTGCCGGGAGTGTCTCTTGTTAGTGTTCCCTTTTTTGGGACAGGTTTTGGGGGTTGGAAGCAAAATATAATAGTTTCTCTGTCTGCTAAAAATAAAATAGGGTTCATAGATGGCTCGTGCGTTAAACCTGTTGAAACTTCTCCTCAATATAGACAATGGGATAGATGTAACAATATGGTTATATCATGGTTGACCAATTAATTATCCCTAGACATTGCTGAAAGTGTACAATACTCAAAAACATCTGAAAGTATTTAGAAACAATTAAACAATAGATATGGGACTGTTAGTGGGACTAAAGTTTTTGAGATTAAAAGAGAGTTGCCCTCCACCTATCAAGGATACCTAGATGTTGCTTCTTATTTCAATAAGCTTAAGAAACTTTGGGATGAACTGGAGATTATGCGTAGTAGTCATGCTAATGCTTGTAATTGTGCTGCTAAAGAAGGTCTCCAAAAAGAAAAGGAAGAAGACAAGGTTCATCAGTTTTTAATGGGACTAAATGAGGTATATGTAGGAGTTAGAAGCAATATTCTAATGATGCACCCATTGCCTTCCCTTGATAGTGTTTATAATATACTTCTACAAGATGAAAAGCAAAGACAAGTTCTTCCAAGTCCACAAGCTTACTCAGAATCAGCCTCCTTTCATGCAAATTTAAACAAGTTTCCTCCTGAATTTTCCCCTCAGCAACAACATCCTCAGAAATTAAATTCTGACCAGTATAATCAAAGGGTAATTCCTGATCACCGCAAGGCTTCAATGTTCTGCAAGTATTGCAAGAAGCCTGGCCATGTAATTGAGAAATATTACAAATTGCTTGGGTTTCCTCAGAATTTTAAGTTTACAAGAGGTAAAAAGTTTGGTTCTGCTGCTGCTGTTGAAGGGCAGCATCCTGATGTTTCTGATCATGCTCTTACACAAGGTGAAGACTCTTTAATACCTGGTTTAACCAAAGAGCAGTATAATCAGTTGATGAGCCTTCTTCAACAATTTGGTCTTAATGCATCATCTTCTCAACCTGTCATGATGGGCTCTGCAAACTTTGCTGGTAATTCTTCTTCCCTACCTGTATGTCTGAATGGTACTTCTAGTGTGCGCATGTTGACTAATGTAGCTGGAAGGATATGGATAGTGGATTCTGGAGCCACTGACCATATGACTTCAAATAAAAACCTTCTTTTCAATATCACTCCTCTACCTATACCTTACTTAGTTTCCTTGCCTAATGGTTACAAAGTGAAAGTCACTTGTACTGGATCTCTTACTTTGTTGCCTTCTTTCACTCTTCATCATATTTTATACATAACTTCCTTTCACTATAATTTGATTTCAGTAAGCAAGTTGATTGATCAGTTCAGATGTTATGTTTTATTCACTTTCCAATCTTGTATACTTCTACAGGCCCATCCTATGAAGAAGCTTCTAGATCTTGGTAGAATGGACCATGGACTATACAAATTTTACTTCAACCAACCTACTCCTCATGCATCTGTTTCCCAAAATGTGATGGACAGTATTGAACAAACTATTTCTTTTCCTGTTGTTTCTGATTCATCTGTTTCTAGTCTTAGTACAATAACTGAAGCACATGATTCCTCTTTGAATGCACATGTAGATGTTCTGAATACTCTTCATGATCCTGTTTCATTGCCAAATTGTAACAGAAACTAACATATGAATAAAAGTGATGTTCTTTCGCATCATAGACTGGGGAATATTCCTTTTGCACTAATGAAAAATATACCTTCCATTTCTTCTTCTTTATCAGGAAAGCAGTCCTTTATTTGCCCTATTTGCCCTTTAGCAAGACAACCCAGAATGTCATTTCCAAATAGTTCCACTCATTCTACTGCACTGTTTCAACTTATACATGTAGATACTCGGGGTCCCTACCACACTCAAACATACTCTGGGGAAAAATATTTTCTGACAATATTTGATGATTATAGTAGGGCAACCTGGACACATTTGCTACACTCCAAAAGCCATGATTTCAGCCTAATTAATGCTTTTGTAGCAATGGTTAAGACACAATTTCAACTCCCTGTAAAAGTCATTAGAAGTGATAATGACTTAGAACTTGGATCTTCTAATTCAGCTCTTCAATTCTTTTCTGACACTGGTATAATTCATCAAACAACTTGCCCTCACACCCCACAACAGAATGGGGTGGTGGAAAGAAAACACAGGCATTTACTTGAAACTTCAAGAGCCCTTTTGTTTCAGTCCAAGCTTCCTACCAAATTTTGGGGTGATTGTGTTTTAACAGCCACTTACCTTATTAATAGGTTTCCCTCCTCAGTTTTACACAACAAGACACCATTTGAACTTCTTTATGGTAGCCCGTCTTCTTATTCTCACTAAAACCCTTTGGATGTTTATGTTATGCTACTGTTCCAAAATGCAATAGGGACAAGTTTCAGCCAAGAGCTTCCTCTTGTGTCTTTATTGGGTATCCCTATGCTAAAAAGGGTTACAAACTGTTCAATTTAAGTACCAAATCAGTTTTGTACTCAAGGGATATCATTTTTCATGAATCTTTCTTCCCCTATCTCCTGCCACATTCTACTTCTCCTTCTTCTACCACAACATCTTGTCCCATGTATTTCTTTGATCCACCTTCTAATCCACCCAGTTTCAGCCCACTTGCATCTTCTTCCCAAACTGATCCTCTTCCTGACTCTGATTTTTTATCACCACCTAAACATGATCATGTTCAGCCCACCTTCCCAATACCTAAATCAGAACCTCAACCTCATCACTCTACTGTGCTTAGAAAAATTTCTAAAACACACCACCTGCCTTCTCACTTGAAAGACTATGTTGTACAACTTCCCTCTACCCTTTCCTCTTCTATTCCTTCATCCTTTTCTGCTACACAACATGCACTAGTGGAGCCTCATTCTTACACTCAGGCTGCTGCCTTCCCTGCTTGTCAAGAAGTTATGGCCAAAGAATTTGAAGCCTTAGAGGCTAATAAGACTTGGCAGATTGTTGAATTACCTTTTGGTAAGAAACCCATAGGTTGTAAATGACTGTACAAAATTAAATATAAAGTAGATGGTAGTGTGGAAAGGTTTAAATCCAGACTGGTAGTTAGGGGAGATACCCAGGTGGAAGGGATTGATTTCAATGAAACCTTCTCACCTGTTGTCAAGATGTGCACTGTCAGATGCTTGATTGCTGTTGCACTTAAGCAAAACTGGCCTTTATTCCAACTAGATGTCAACAATGCTTTTCTACATGGTGATCTAGATGAGGAAGTCTACATGAAAATTCCCCCAGGGTTTTCTGTTTCTTCTACTTCCAGTTCTGCCCCTTTGGTTTGCAAGCTTCAAAAATCACTTTATGGTCTTAGACAGGCTTTTAGACAGTGGTATGCAAAGTTATCACAAGCCCTTTGCTCCAGAGGGTATATCCACTCATTGAATGGCTATACTTTATTTGTTAAAAAGTCTCCATCTTCCACTGTTTTTCTTGCTGTCTATGTAGATGACATCATCCTCACTGGTGATGATTTGTCTGAGATTTCAGCTCTTAAATCCTTTTTGGATGACCAATTCAGAATTAAAGATCTGGGACTCCTTCACTATTTTTTGGGCATTGAGGTTCTTAATCTTTCCTCGGGTATTATACTGCATCAGAGGAAGTTTATACATGATTTGCTTGCTGAATATAATTGTTCTGATGTTTCTGAAGTTGTTGCCCCTTTAGACACTTCCCTTAAACTCCAAGCTGATGTTGGGGACTTGTCGCCTGAACCTGATAAATATAGAAGTTTGGTTGGTAAATTGAATTGTTTGACTCACACTAGGCCTGATTTATCCTTCTCTGTCCAGCACCTTTGCTAGTTCCTCCAAACTCTTATAATTCCACACGTCTGGTGCTCTACATGTATTGAGATATTTGAAGGACACACTTGATCATGGAGTTTTTCTTAACAACACTTCTGATTTTGCATTCATTTAGGGGGCAGTCTCATAAGTTGGAAGTCTAAAAAGTAACCAATTGTTTCATTATCATCTACTGAGGCTGAGTATAGGACCATAAGTAAGGTGGTTGCTGAGTTAGTTTGGCTGGTTCGTTTATTGACTGATATGGGTGTGCCTATCACTACTCTTATTCCACTTATGTGTGACAGCCAAGCTGCCATTCATGTACCCAAAAATCCTGTTTTTCATGAGCGTACTAAACATATTGAAGTCGATTGTCACTTCATTCGCACCAAGTTGGCTGAAGGGCTTATTTCTCTTTCTCATGTTTCTACTTCTTCACAGATGGTTGATATTTTTACTAAGTCGTTGACAGGTTTGCAGCATCGAGTATTGTCCAGCAAGTTGGGTGTGTGCCCACCCTCCAACTTGAGGGGGGTATTGGAGTTACATGAGCATTTGGTTTAATACGTTGTACTTAATTTGGGCCGCAGGTGTAATCCAGTAGTGTATTGGGCCACGGCCCATTGTAATTATTTTCTTACCATTCTTTGTATAGCCAATTTTGTAATAGTTAGGCCCATTATTGTATATAGAGAATAGGAACATTCTAGACAGACGAGATAGTATTATGCAATACAGAACTTTTCCCCCAAAGTTTTTCTCTCATTTTTCTCTCCGAAAGCTCAACATCGATCCGCCATTGTTGCCAATCTCTGATCTTAACAAAAGTTAAGCCAGAAATAACGAAAAGTCAGTCTTGAAATTTAAACTATTGTGGTCTTTGTGAAACAAAAGGTTCTCTTACATGAAATATTTTGCTTCTGTCTAGCCGAGAAGGAAATGTGACTAATTTGTTTCCTTCTAGCGTTTATGTTTAACAAAATGAAGAAAATAAAAGTTGATTATATTCTTTATCTTTCCTTCATTATTTTTACTTTTTCATGTCTATTTTATCTATAGTTTTCCTTTCCGTCCCTTAACTTGCTAGTTGGTAATTGAGAAAGGTTATGTTTAATTCATTTTTGATTCCCACATTACATTTGAAGTTAAAGGCCAGTGATTGGTGAATATAGCATCGGCAGTACATATCTAACCCTAACTAAACCAACTAAATATATCAATCAAAATATCATGTTGTTTTTCTTTTTATCTAATCACCAAAAGTTTATGTTGTCATCCTCTGCTTAAAAATTTCAATAATTCAAATAGAAGGTTAAGGATATCTATTTGAATATCTCTAAGGGTTCTCACAGAATACTTAATACATTTAGCTAGAAAGGATAGCCTTTAAAGTAGTATTTGCAAACCTTAGAGTTTTTTAACAAAAAGAAGAGCTTATTAACCAAAAAAGTATATACCTTGTAGTCCACACGTGAGGCGATAAAAATTACACTCGAAGGAAAGGCCGTATGCTCTACCCTTATACACACCTCCAACTACGTTCAACCATAATGGCAGAGTTCCTTCCTCCGATAGCATGATTGGCTGGCCTTGCTCATTGGTCGGCTGACTCCTAACGAGCTCTTCCACTACTTCTTTATACCGATTCTACATTAAAAGTGAATTTTAGTATATAAACAATCATTATAAAAGAATTTTAAGTTAATCTTGATCTTACATAAGCCTCCTCAGCCCGTGTCTCAACCCAAGCTTCTTCCCCGACTTTGCTTTTGTTAGGGATATAGTGGATATGCCCTAGATCCAATATCATATTTGATGATTTGAACATATTTTGTGAACGCCATTTGATATAAAATATGTATGGCATTTGATATTCTTTTATCATTGTTATTAATTGCTTGATTAATTTGATAAGGTCCTTGATTAAATTTTGGGACTTGACATTGTGATGGAGATCATGATAATGAGAGTAAAGTTTCTTATAA